>PVIR01040400.1:0-13215 GCA_004026965.1 Petromus typicus | reverse complement strand
ATTATACAGTTTAATTTATATAATAGGCACAGCAAGAGATTGATAGCAAAATAATGAAATGGAACAATTAGAAAAAGATACTACAATAAAAGTTATATATGTTCTCTTTAAACATTGTATGAGAGTGCGTTGTACTTATATAATGATGTGATACGATGCAGTACTTATCTGCTAAGGTGAAACGAGATGACGGCTTTAGCATACTTTTGCCTTTTGTAAAACAAAACAGTAAAACTAGCACAGATTTCTTTTTCATTTTTCATTATTTCACAGGTAAAATATTCATTCTTACCATAGATCTTAGCAACCTTGGCATATGATTTTTTTCTTTTCTTATTGTTAAGAATTTTCCCCTTTTCACTTAAAGAAGCACTGTAGCTTCTTTTTCACATCTCCAAATTGTCAGGACCACTAGTCTTGCATTTTGGGTGCCATTATTTAGTGAAGTACCATGGTAGCCAATCAGCATGTCGCCAGTTACCAGCATGTCTGGTCAGTGACTAATGGGCAGGTAGCATATCCGATGTGGATACCTGGACAAAGGTGACTTTCCTTCCCAGTGGGATGGTGGATGGTACCACATATCATCACATATCCTCTGTACCTGCAACAGAGGATAGGCTAAAAGTTATGAATTCTTTATTTCTGGAATCTTTCATTTAATGTTTTCTGATCAGCACTGATGTCTGATAACTGAAACCATGGAAAGTAAAACTACAGATGCAAGGAGAATACTGTACTACAGAAAACACCGAGTCTAGCAATAAAATGACTTGTATTTTTATTATCATTGTCCTTATGTCATTGTTTCTGTTTTCATATTCTATAGGGTACTAAAGGCAAAACTAAGTGCATTTTTCTGTTTTCATATTTTTATAGTGTACTAAAGGCAAAACATAGTGTTTTTTGTTGTTGTTTTTAGTTTTTTGAGAGAGGGTCTTATTTTGTAGCCCAGGCTGGCCCTGAACTCACTTTGTAGTCCTGGGTAGCCTTGAACTCAAGGCAGTCCTCCTGCCTCTGCCTCCTGAGTGCTGGGATTACCGATGTGAGCTGCCACACCTAGCATTGTGGTATGTGGTGCAGGGATCGAACTCAGGACCTTGCGCTTGCTAGGCAGGTGCTGAAACCACTGAGCTAAATCTCCAGCCCAAAACTAAGTGTATTTTTTAAAAATTGGCCACTTGTAGCCTAATTGAAACATCATCTAAAAACATTAGAAAGCAAATTTATTAAATTAAAAAATATATATATTTATAAAATAAAAATATATAAAAGTATGTTTTTTTAGAAATAAGTTTTATAATTACATTTTTATATAGTATTCTGCTCTTTAGAGCTGTGAAATACACAAAAATATAATTTCTAGTGTTTTCAATGTTTCATTTTTTTCTGAAAATGTATTTCTCTGTGACCAACTTTCTTCTAGAATTCACTGAGAGGAAGTATAAATATTTTACCCTTAGGTCATTGTTTTCTTTTTCTTTCTTTTTCTTTTCTTTTTTTTTTTTTTTTGAGACAGGGTCTCGCTTTGTAGTTCAGGCTGGCCCTGAGCTCAGCCTCCAACTCACATCACAGCAATCCTCCTGCCTCTGCTTCCTGAGTGCTGGGATTACAGGCATGAGCCACCACGCTCAGCATTACGGGTATGTAGTACTGATTGCTGCTGGGTGTGAGTCTCCACGCCCAGTATTGTATATGGTATGGAGGATCGAACCCAGGCCCTTGTGCTTCCAAGATAGGCGCCAGAACCACTGAGCTAAATCCCTGGCCCCTAGGTTGTTGTTTTCTAATAAGTGTGAACCTTAGGTTTGTTGGTGTTATGTTAATAACTAATTATTTATTATTGGTTCCTAACATAAGCTCTTGAAGTATCTCTTGCCCCAAGTGAGTGCCAGCAACAAAGCTGTTGTATGTGCTTTTATTCAGGGGAGATAGAGATTTGGAAAGGTAAGGAAGGGGTTAATTGCTTTACTGCACTGTTTGGCACCAATACCCTCATGTTGTTATGCCCATAAATCTAGCTAGAACCGAGTCTAGCGGTCAAGCCTGTGTGTCCTGGCTGTCATTATCATCAGTTTCACAATTACCTTGTGCCCTACTATCAATTTATCTTTTTCTACAACCAGACAACTGAGTGATATCTGACCAAGTAAGTTTTGGAATGTCCAGTTGACAAAATGAAATCTAACTGATATTTTTTTTCTAAAGAGATCATCATTCAGATCATTGTGATGTAAGGCCAAAAACAAGACAGTCAAACACGTGCTTGGATTGATTGAATACTATTATTAAAAGCGAAAATGGAGAATGAACCGGACCAAGACAATGTGGAACAGAATCTCTGTGTCAAGACTACTACTGAAGAAGAACTGAATAAGTCTTTCAATCTAGAAGCGTCACTTTCAAAATTCTCTTACATAGATCTGGACAAAGAGCTGGAGTTCAGAAATGATTTGGTAAAACTTCAGCTTTTGTCAAATGATGATTCTTACCTGGAATTTTGATTGTAGTGTGTTTTATGATGCAAACACTCTTAGCCTATTATTTTTGTATAGGTTAGTAGGAATCTATGTGCAGTTTTATGAGATACTATCAGTTAAGCTTCACAGCCCTTAGAATACTGTGATAATCCATTTTATAGATGACAATAGTTATATGCAGCAGTGTTAAATGATTTCTCAAGGTCAGAGAGCTAGTGGTAGATTTAGAATTCTTATCTTGCACAGTACCTTTTCTCTAATGATTAAATATTACACTGATGGGTTTCTGTGGCTGTATTTATTAACAGGCTCTTTGAACTAATTACCTCAGTATAATTTATGAAATTAAAAACATGATGTCAGACTTTGGCATATCACTAATGACTTAGCTCTAAACTTAGGAAATTAGGGGTGGTCATGTTGATGAAAGCTGATGGAAAAGTCCTTGAGTAGACATCGTCTGGAAATGATAGTCCGATAATGCAGTCCAGTGCATATGTGTTGTCAGTAGTTGCTGAATGTATGGATAGAAGTAACTTTTTATAGTCTTTTGATCTGATTCTTATCATCATGGATTACTGAGTTGACTGCTAGGTCAATTTTATGATAAGATTATCTTGTAATTGACACCCTCAAAATTTTAAAGGAGAAGACATTGAGATTAATTTCTTTTCTTTGTTTAGATTGATGATAAGGAGTTTGATATTCCTCAAGTTGACACTCCTCCAACACTAGAAAGCATACTAAACGAAGTAAGTAACTATTATCATTATCATTTTGTGACGTTGATTTTTTAAAATACTTTTGGGTTGGTTCTAAATGGCTATATGTACAATATCCAGTATGGTAGCCACTAGTGATGTGTCGATTTAAAGCTTAAATTAATTATAACTAAATAAAAATTCAATTTGTCAGCACCATAAGTCAGATCTCTGGTGCTCAGTAGCCTCATGTAGCTACTCATGAGCTACTAGCCTCAGTAGCCTACTATAGTGGGCAGCATAAATTCCAAATACTTCCATCACTGCAGAAAGTTCTGTTGGATAGCACTGGTCTAGATTGTAGGCTTCTCGGGGGTATACGCCATGACTTGTCCAACTTTAGAGTCTCTGTGGCCAGCATTATGCCTACATCATAACAGGCTTAAAAAATTATAGGTGGGAGTGAAGCTTAGAGCTGTAGAGTGCAGCATGTTTAGCAAGCATGAACCCTTGGATTCAATAAATATATTTTAAGCAAATTGAAATATTAAATTCATATCACTTTTGAGGTTTGTAATTATGTGTTAATAATGAGTAGTTATCTCTACCAGTGATGTTAAACCGCTCATCCTTTGATTCTAAAGAACATCTTGCAATTGCATAATGAATTTTTTCATTCTCCTACATGAAGGAAGACAAACCTCCACTCTTTGTTTTAGGAATACGCTGTCTAGTGGAAAGGTTTTCAGCTTTAAATTGTGTTACTCTTTCGTGAATCGATAGATCAAAAGGACTCTAGGGGAGTATGCAGTTGGTGAAGTATGCCAGTTTCTGTGTGCTGCTTACCGCTCTTCAGTCTTTTTGACCTTCTGAAAACTTGCATTTAAGACTTTTCTTCGAGGGTCCAGCCTCTAAACTGAGAAAGACTTTTATGCATAAGTCTATTTCAGATCCGTTATTCATTTCCCAAAAGATAACCCTGCAGAGGTTCCTGACAGAAGTACCTACTGATGTTGTAATCCTGAGTGATCTGGGCTCCTGTTCCTATACCTTTCAGGTTGTGGGTAATGCTTCCTAAGATGCAAAGTTTTCTATGGCTTTGATTTCTATTTTTTTAATCAGTTTGATATTGCTGTCATTTTGAATGTGCAGGGTTTTTTTTTTTTTTTTTTTTTTTTGAGACAGGTTCTCACTTTGTAGTTCAGCCTGGTCCTGAGTTTGGGCTAAGTAGCCCAAGTGAGTCTCAAATTCACAGTAGTCCTCCTGCCTCTGCCTCCTGAGTGCTGGGATTACAGGCGTGGGCCACCACACCCAGCATTGTGGTATATGGTAGATCACTGGTGGGCGTGAGTCACCATGCCTGGCATTGCTGTATGTGGTTCTCAAGGATCGAACCAAGGACCTTGCGCTTGCAGGGCAGTTGCCGAAACCACTGAGCTAAATCCCTAGCCCGAATGTACAGTATTTTAACTTCAAAAATGTTCTATATAATCTATGTTAAGGCTTAAGCAGTTTTAGTTTTGAGAGGGGATGTTAGGTCCGAAAGTATTATTGTGAAATGATCTTTATTACTTTCTAATACAGAGAAAAGCTTTCATTCAGAAGTGAAGAGGTCGATTTTAGTCTTAATCACATCCTCATTTCAATTATCTTACTAAGTGTGAGATAAAAGCAACCCCACCGGCCTATGTGTGAAGCTCTATTTGTACATCTCTATTTGCTTATATAAATAGGTCTGTGGTTTGTAATGAATGCAGACTGTTCTTGCACAGTTTTCTTATCTCTGAATAGTAGTAAATCTTGTCATTGGTTTATCAAGTAGATAATACTATCATTCTCAGTATATTTGGTGTCTCTTATATTTGGGTTAAGGTGCTGGCGTTATAAAGTGCTATATGAAAAATAATGAGATTATAACAAAAAAAAGGAAACAAATTTTATGTATATAGGGGGGTGGTAGGGTGGGTAGGGCTATGGGAAAAAATGACAATTAAGTTGTGTCTTATACTGGTACAAATCCCCATTGTGGAGTACAATTATGATGTGTATGTGTAATGTACCAATAAAAATTTCAATTAAAAAAAATAAAGTGCTATATGAAAAAAAAAGAGAAAAAAAAAGTGCTATATGACTGCCTCAGTCTTTAAGAGGGAAAGGTGACTGATAATTTGCCAGCCTCCAGAGAACTAAGTAAGTAGGTAGATGAAGGAAAAAATAATTTCGGTTGTAGACCATTAATGAAGACTAAAAGAAGGGAATAGTATTAAAGAAAATGATTTTTTAAAAAAGCTCAGAAGTGTAAATAAGCCCTTGCCCCAGGCTATGTGGGTGCATGTATTCTATAATTTTCATTAACGTAAACTTGTAGGAAGACTAGGAAAAAATGGACAATCAAGACATTTAAAAGAAAATGGAAAGCTAGAAATTACTGAGACATTCGAGATCTCAGAACTTAGGGCAGGGAATAATATTACAAGGCCTTGTTGTTCTTTGAAATGCTGCTGCCTTTGAAGTTTTTAATTTTGAAATTCCATTCTCTAGCCATAGCACTCCTCTTCCTTTACTTCATTAAAATTGTTCTTTGTCCTCATCAAGACCAAATCTCTCAATTCTTCTAGTCTCCTATCCTCTGCATAGTTTCTGTTTACTTCAATCTCACTATTAGATTGCTCAGCAAATGTCTTTTGAACTCTTCTGTTGAAGTATAAACTGCACACAGAAAGGTGCATAAGCCAGGGGAGCATAGTGTAAATAACCGTATCTTTTCTCTGGTATGAGAAACTAAAAGTGTAAATGAGTTCTAAAATGTATGATAGATATTGTGAAATGGAAAATATTCAAAGGGAAAAGGGGGGAGGGGTAAGTAAAGAATCAATGATAAAAAAGGAAGCAAAACTTACATATATAGTGGGTGGGGGGGTTGTAGCGTGGACAGGATTGGGAAAAAATGAGAAATAAGTCTGGTACAAACTTTCAGTGTCGATTGTGGTCATGATGTGTATATCAAATGCACCAATAAAATCAATTTAAAAGACATGATAGGAAAGTGAATTTGTACAATCTGAACAACTCATGTAACTAGAATCCAGAAGAAACCAATCTTGCTAACACTCCAGAAGCACCTCTTGTGTCCCTTCAGCACCCAACCTCAGAGTAATCACCAGGCTACATCCTACAAGCCCTGCTTCATTTTTCTGTGTTTGTCAGTGTGCCTAGAACAGGTACTTTTGAGTCTGACTTATTGTCCTAAATATTTGTTTTTTGACCTATTCATATTTTTGTTTATTCGTTTACATTGCTGTATTTGCATATATAATATAATATAAATCTGTGCTAATTATTTATTCCTTCTGTTGTTCGTAGACATTTGTGTCATTTCCAGTTTCTGGTTTTGTGGAGTGCTGCTGAGCATATTCTTGCTCACGTCTTTTGTTATTCACGTCTTTTGGCTTCACACATGTGCGCACACTCCTTGGGGGGCATATACCCAAGAGTAGGAGTGTTGAGTCATCAGGTATAGTTATATTCAGCTTTTGTGAAGACTGCCATGGTTTTTCAAAGTGGTTATTTCAGTGTATAATCTCAGGAGCAAAATATAAGTGTTCTCTTTGCTTACATATTTATTAACATTTGAATTTTCCTGTCTTTTCACTTTGATCTTATATGCTTATAGGTATATAGTAGTATCATATCATGGTTTTAGTTTGCATTTTCCTGAAGACTCATGAAGTTGGGTACCTTGACATGTGTTTTGGCCATATCTGTTTTGTGAATTTTCTTTTCATGTCTTTAGCTTACTTAATTGTTTATTTTTAAAAAAGTGATCCATAAAAGTCCTTTATATATGTTTATACGAGCTTTCTTTCTTTCTTTCTTTTTTGAGACAGGGTCTCGTTTTGTAGTTCAGGCTGGCCCTGAGCTCAGCCTCAAACTCACATCACAGCAGTCCTCCAGCCTCTGCCTCCTGAGTGCTTGCATTCCAGGAGTAAGCCATCACGCCCGGCACTGTGGTATATGGTTCTAACTGTTGGTGGGCATGAGTTTCCATGCCCGGCTTTGTTGTATGTGGTTACTGGGGATTGAATTCGACTCCTTGCACTTGCAAGGCAGGCACCAAAACCACTGAGCTAAATCCCCAGCACAAAAGTGGAAAATTTGAAATTATCACATACCAAGACCTAATGTAAAGATTTAACTAATAGAATGTGCTTTTGGGACAAATTGGCAGAACCAGATCCACACATACATGCACATGGGACTTACAACAAAAGGGTCATCACACAGACAAGAATACCCCTTTCAGTAAATGATACCTAGCAGGCGTGCATACATGCACATGCACAAACACACACACCCTCCAAATAAATCACAGATCTAAATGAGAAGGGTAAAACAATGTAAAATTTTAGAACAAAATATGATAACATCATCATGACTTTGGAACTGGCAAAATTTTAAGATATACAAAAAACCATGACAGAAAAATTAAATAGGCAGAAGTATATTAAGAACTTCCATCATCTAAAGAAACCAGTAGAAGAATAAAAAGTATCTTAGAGAACAAAAGGTATTTGTAATAAATATAGCTAATAAAGAAAGCTTGTGGGCCGGGGTTTTAGCTCAGTTGTTCCGGCGCCTGTCTTGTAAGCGCAAGTACCCAGGTTCATCCTCTGGTAACCACATACCATACTAGAAGCTAGAGTACATGATCACAAGAGTCAATACAAACTGGAGGAGAACCAGGAAAGAGTGATCTTAGGGTAGATCCAGATGAGTCAGAGAGGAGAGAAAATTTCAAGAAGCAGGGAATGGTCAACAGTGTTAAATGATACATGGAGGACAAGAGATTATTAATTGACAGTAGTAGGCCAGGGGATTTAGCTGGAAACTTCTGCCTAGGTTAGTAGTCAGCAGTTTGCAATGAGTGAGAATGGAAATAAGCATAGGTTATCATTCTCTCAAAAACAGTGATAGAAAATACAAAGGCAGAAAGTCCCGCTGCAAGAGAAGGGAGGAGCAGGATGTTTTTCTTTACTGTCTTCCAGTCAGAGTCAGTTTGTACACAGCCTGCTCCTCATCCTGTTGTCTACTATTTCTGTGCCTTCTTATCCCAATCAGTGGTCTTATCTTTTGCTGTTTCTCATGCTGGAAACCTTGGAAATCTTTGATTTTTTCCCTTACCTCTCCTTTTACCATCATTTAAAGGAGTTTTTGATTTTATCTGTTGCCTCTTTCATCATTTCCTGTTGATTTCTTCTGCGTTCCTTGGCAGGGATCTCTCTCCTTTTTCCTTAATAATCTCTAGAGTGGCCCTCTTTCTGGTGCTTAATAATCTCTCTGCTTCAGGTTTTCTCTTTACCCATGGCCATTCTTCATACCACCCCATTTATTGCTCTAGAACATAGCTCCCATCATATTTTCCCACTTTTGCAAATATCAGTTGTCTTCCCACTACCTACTACATATGGGATGCTAGTTCATTAAATTGGTGAGTGGTGATCTGTTCCAGACAGTGTACTGTGAAGGTGGCTAATGTGGTGGACAAGATAGATGTGCGCCCTGCTGCCATCTGGCTTAATGAACTGTACGGCTTTTTATAATTTGGGTCCTACCTTATCTTTCATGTTATAAAATCATTATGTCTGTGCATGCTGTTTTCTACCAAGAATGCCTTTTTTTTTCTATCTGCCTGTTATTTTTCATAGTAGACTGTTTATAGCCTGGTAATACCTTTTTTTTTCTTGTAATTAGCCATTTCTTTTAATCAACTAGTAAAGCGTATGCACAGTTTTGAATTTTAAGAAATCCTCTGCAGCTAACAGCAATCTATACTGTCTCTTCTTCTTCCCGCTCTAAAACAAAGTTTTTAGCATCAACTCTTTATGAGAATGATATCTATTGTAGAGTTAAAATTTAATTCTGTGCTGTGACTCTGGTGGATAAGATTAAATGGAGTAGAGGTAAAGAGCAGAAATAAGCTCTTGAATGTTTTAGAAGAACCCATTATGCCTATCTAACTTGTCTCAGAGCATCTTGAATTTATTATTGTACCCTTTCCCACTTTAGACTGATGATGAAGATGAGTCTTTTATTCTCGAAGATCCCACACTGTTAAACATTGATACCATTGACTCACACTCCTATGATACTTCATCTGTGGCAAGCTCAGATAGCGGTGACAGGACCAACCTGAGAAGGTAAATCACTTGCATGTGGTTGAAGTACTTGATCGTTCAAAATGTCAGCATCTCTTTATAGTTCAGTGTAGTTTGTTAAGGCTCCGCATGGGCAGTCAGTGAGCCACTTGTGTGGCCACACTGTACTGATTAGATCCTACGGATTTTGGTACTGTTGGGAGAGAAGATATGAAGGTGGGTGCTGTGAGTGCTGTCTTTATAACCCCCAGTAGGAGGCCATAGTCTTTAATTATGTCCCCAGGATGCTTCTTGTTGTCCTTTAAGATTGGCTTGCTTATTCTTGGTCTTTTATATTTGCATGTAATATTAAGTGTGCTTAATTCTAAGGCCAAAGATACAGATATCGAGCCCCTCAGCAACAATAGGATCCTTAGAAGGGACATAAGTCACACATGACACTCGGTGTTTGTGGTAGAAGCGTAGAGTGTGGTCCATCTTGCCGTCCTTCTGTCTTCTGCCGTCCTTCTGTCTCCTGCCCTCCTCACCCCCATTCTCCGAGGTGAGCTCCCCCTTACTCCACTCCTCTAGAGTGGGTTCAGAGGAGAAGCACGAAGATGACTAAAAATAGGGAAAAGACTTCTGACCCTAAATAACTTCAACTGTGCCTTCTTTTCACTCTCCAAATTCTTGGAGAGAACATGAAAAGGAAAGAGAAATGGAAGAAGAATAAGGCAAATACTTTATTGAATTCATGTGTAACCTTAATGCTGATAAAGTTACCTATGTATTTTTCCTCCTCTTCTTAAATTTGGCTGTATCAGTACTGTCTTGCTTAGCTTGTCGTATCTGGAAAGGTAGGGGATGTTGTTGGATTTGTTCACTTGTTCATCACTGTGTCTTCCAAATAAGTAACTTAGGAGTTTATGATGATCTAGTCACTATGTGCTTAAAACCTGCAGTGCTGTCTTGTTGCCTAGGTAATGGAGTCAGAGGCCCTTTGACTGGTATCGGTCTGGACCCTCCGTGACCCTCCTGGCCCCAATGCAGTGCGCGTGCTTGGGCTGTCTCTGAGCACTTCCATGCCTGCCACCCAGTCCGTCCCGATTTGTACTCACTGTTCCCCAGGCACAGTCTGTACCTTTCCGTCTTCACATTTTTGCTCATGCTTCTTACCAGACATCATGGTTCATTCATTTTGATATTCATTCATTAAGGAGGGCAAGATGGCAGGCAGGGGTAGAAATTCAAATGGAAGTAATGCAAATATGTACTTAGGAGGAGATCTCTAGGTACCTTCTGGAGGACTGCAGAACACCTAAGGTATTCTGTAAGGGAGCGAAAAAGGGTTTGAATTAGTGGGCATGGAATGGTGACTTTATTCACTTTAAATTTAAAGATAGAAAGGTAGATTTAGTACACATCTTCAGTTTTTGTGGTTTTTTTTTTTTTTTTTTTTTGGTATTAGGGGATTGAACTCAGGACCTTGTGCTTGTGAGGCAGGCAATGGAACCACTGAGCTAAATCCCTACGCTTTAGCACACGTCCTAATGTATAACTGTTAGATATGTTATTGCTCTCTCTTTAAAATTTGGTACTGGGGATTGACCCAAATGCAGTGTGCGTGCTAGGCAAGGACTCCACCACTGAGGTGTGTCCCCAGCCTTGTGTCTGTTTTTAAAACAGAGCTGACAAATGACAGTTATTTTCCACTTTTCTTATTTTTATATGTCTTTTTTTGTTCATTTTTCAAAGCATTGGGGTCCTGCCTTCTCAGTTTTTAAAATCAGATTTTAAACATCTTCCTTTTTAAAAAAATGTTTTTTTAGGAAGAAGAAGTTACCTGATTCTTTTTCACTCCATGGCTCAGTTATGCGACATTCACTTCTAAAGGGAATTTCTGCCCAGATAGTATCTGCAGCTGTAAGTATTTTGTTCTTTCCTCCCAGCTTTATAACCTGCAATGGCATAATGAAGTAGGAATGAGCATAAAACAAAGCACAGCTCTTCTCTTCGCCTGAGGCTTAAGAAAAATAAAATCTGGCTTTCATGGTTTTTGTGTGATTATTTTCAACTCTTAAGACATGGCTGCACATCTTGATGTAGAAATTAGTGCAGCCAAATAAAGGTCTGCTCAGAGTTTCTTTCACGTGTGCCTAAATGACAGATGGCAGCAGCCTAGAAACACTGACTGCTTTCTCTTTGCATTCCTTTTCAGGTTTAGTTGCCATTGTGTGTGTTTGGTTGAGGATGAATTTCTTTAGTCTTTTCTTATGTAGAAATGATGGATCAAAATCTTGTACAACCGAATGATTTTTTTTTTTTTAAATAAGTCTCATGTCTTTACATATATCTTGTCCATCCTTACAACTTTGCAGGTAGGTAAAGCCATATCCTGTTTGACAAATGAAGAGATAGGCTCAGAGAGGTGATATTAACTTGTCTTACATCATTCAGATCAAAATAGAAGTTTTTCAAGAGGACAAGAGGTTGATACAGAAGTAGTATCATGACACCAACATTGTGTTGTGATTTCAGGTTAATCAGAGAAACCTCTTACTGCACATATGAAAAAAATGTTCACTTTGGGCAAATGATATGTTCTGACTCAGCTCATATATCATGAAGTCGGTTTGAATAGATGGTCAAGCAGTGGAGGCGAGCTGGGCAATTGCCCTTCCTCTTCGAGGTGGAGAGTAACTCATATTTGCCAGAATGGGAACCACCTGTTGAGGATTACATTTCCATGACGTTTTCTGAATTTAATCCTTATGTAGGTGATGAAATTCATTCCTTTCAAAATCAAGATGAACCAGAACAGTCATTTGACCCACCTGTGCAGTTTTAAAAATATTTTGAATAATGGAGACTGAACTAAAACTCAGACACTGAACAATGATTAGATAAATCTGTGATTTAAAAGGGTTTCTCCGCCCTCTCTAAGAGGAGGGGAAAATTCTAATAAATCCCAGAGTGTTTGCATTCTGTTCTTATTTCATTGCTATGGCTGAGCTCCTTTGGTATGTTAAAATGAAAACTGCTTTTCCTGTGACAGTCATCATCTGGTGCCTTCCTAATTTTGGATTACCGGCTCAATTTAAGCTGCATGCTTTTTCTGTGATGGTTGATTTATTAACTTGTAAAACTAGTTACATTTTTGGATATTTTTCCTGAATAGTGCCTTCAGCCTGATGGATAGTTATGTTATCAGGACTTCTTAGGACCTTGTTCATCATGGCTTTGGAGTCCAACCATGAAAAACATGTAGGAGAGATGAAGTTATTGGAGTGGTGAACCTCATTGTTTAACTTTGGAATTTTTCTCAAGGTGATAGGACATGTGTCAAATTGACCTTTTAAGGGTTTTTATCACTTTAGTGATTAAACTTAAGCTATTACAGATACCTTAGTGCAGTGCTTTTAAAGAAATGTATCAAATACAAAAGAATCTCTTGGCAGTGTCTATTAAAATGCAGGTTCCTGAGGATCATCCCAGACCTGCTGACTTGGAAGCTAGCAGGGTAGCGTGGGGCCCTGCATTTTAATAGGTATCCCAGGTGATTGTAATGTAGTCTGGCTTTTCAAAACCACTACTCTAAGATGTTGCAGCACCAGTACTAAAATTCCACAATCTCTAAAATGATTCCCACATCTGTGCTTTTTAGCTTTTGAAGTTAGTCAGGTGACTTTTGATTTCATTATTCAGTTTCCATTTTGAATGTAGTTTATGTTTTTCATCTGCTGTCTCATTCCTCTCTTCCCATGTCCAGGATATAAATCAACCACTGATCAAATATTTATTGCATGCATCTTATTTGTTAAGCGTTGTGTTAGGCATGCTTTACTCACAAACAAGTGTGTGCGTATACACACACACAGTGCTGCTCTCTAGAGCCTTGTG
>PVIR01040399.1:0-13357 GCA_004026965.1 Petromus typicus | reverse complement strand
ACCTTAGACCATCTGGAAGCACAAGCCCAGCATTTGGTTCATAACTCAAGACTTTGGTTGTAAGTTAAAATGAAACTTCTGGTCATAACCCAAGTTGTTCATATGTCAGGCTGGCTATAACTTGAGGGTTCACTGTATATTGGAGTTATATGTTGTATTTCAGAACTCACAGCCACTCTTTCCAATGCCTACCTTCCCTGCAGCTTTGCTTTAGACTTTCTCACTCTTCATTTTCATTAGCTTTTTTTTCTTTTTCCTTCTTTTTTTCCTTTTGGTGCTGGGATTGGAGCCTAGAGCCTTACATATGTTAAGCAAGTGTTCTACCACTGAGCTACATCCCCAGCCAAGCTAGCTTTGAAATATAAGCTGATTTAGCCTGTCTGGCTTCTTTTCAGTTTTATTTCTATGCTCTCTGTTATTGAGAAACTCCCCAGCAGAGGAAACCAGCAGCAGAAACCCTTCTTTCTTGGGCCAGGCCTCCCCTGGGGCTACCAGCTGGACCTAGGAAGGAAGAGGGGAAGAGAGATGTTCTGTAGTAGGAGGAGAGGGAGTGGGGGCTGTCGTAAGTATTAAACCTTTTTTCCGAGATAAATAGATGAGAAAAGCCAGTGGCCAGAGACAATAAACTGACTCCAACGTGCTCTTCACTGGCGTTAACATGTGTAGTGATTATCAGGGCTATAGCTCTGTGTACGGGGAAGAAGAACTGGGCGAGTTCCATCTATTGTTGTGCGACTGATGAGCTCCTACGGGAAGGGAGTACATGCTTCCCCTCCTCTTCCTTCCAACATCCGCCATTCTGCATCAGGAATAGCCTATGTCCTGAAGAAGCTATGGAAAATAAGCAGATTCCACCATGCAGGAACATGGGGCAGAGCTGGTGGGTAGAGCTACCGCGGGGTTGTCAGAAGACTCTGGAGTCGAGAGTTCTGTTTAAAAGTCAAAGCTCCATGAGTCTCTGCCACAGAGAACACTGAAGCTCAGGCAGGTTAGGTCATTTTATGTCTCTGGGCTTCCATTCCTGTCCCATCACTTGAAATGATGCTTTCTCTCCCACCTTTCAGACTTATTATCAGGATCACATGAGACTGTATTTAGAAAGCTTTCTGCAAGCTAAAGTCCTCTGCAAGGGTTAGAGATTTTTTTTTCTTTATGATACCAGGGATTGAACTCAGGCCCTCTGATTCCAAGGTAGGCACAGTACCACTTGAGCTAAACCCTTGGCCCAAGAGAGCATTATTATGACATGAAATGGAATATGATAAATGACAAAGAAATACTTATTACATAGAGACTGTGTTCCAGACTGTTAGAATCCTGCACGTATGGTGATCTTCCCAACACCCCACCAGACAAGGAAGCATTATCCTCACTCACAGCTGAGGGTTAGAAATAGGAAGTGACTTGCTAAGTTCACACAGCTCCAGAATGAAAGAGCTGAAGTGTGAATCCAGGTCTGTCTAAGTAAAAACACACCCACCTCTACGCTGTCACATGTCAGCCTGGTTAGTGAGAGGCAACTCCCTAAAAAAAGCCTGGGCAGCTTGCAAACCTAATGCTTGAAGGCAGAGATGCTCAGGCTGAGGGGGGTGGGGTATTTCTTCTCATCACCCCTTGCTGGGCTCTGTTCGTCCCAGGCTATCTGAACTAAAAGGCCATCCTGGCACCTCAGGGTCTCACATGCTGCTGTGAGCCAGGTGGAAGTCAGTCTTGCATGGATGTATAGTCTAGGATGCATTTCTGCTGGTCCATCCCTGAGAGATTCTTTCTCTGGAATGGAGTGCCACAAGTTTACAGCCAGGGGCTGGTGCAGCGTGTGACTGGTCTGGCCTGGTAGAGGCTCGTGGAGCTGAAGAGCTCCGAAACCCTGAGCACTTACACAGCGAACTCTGCCTCTTGTGCTCAGTAATAGGGTGAATAAGTATGACTTGCCCGAGCCTTTGAACTCTGAGCCTATCTTGTCACTTGTGAAAGTGGGAATCTTACAAGAAATACAGGGATCTGCCCCTCCCTGCGGGACAAATGTCCCTGCCTTTGTGACAATGCCTGAGATGCTGGCACTGAACCCTGGCAGGTTCCCAGCTTTGGTGGTTCTGTGCTAGAGACATGGGGGCCTAGAACCCACCAGCCTTGCCTCAGCCCCCCAACTTTCTCTGCTTTCAGGAGTTGACTGGAAGATGACTGATGTGCAAATTGCTACCAAGCTTCGAGGGTAAGTGGTTGTTAGGGACTGCGGAGAGTCTTTTCAGGGTCACCTTCTCTGAGGTGCTGGCAAGGGGACAGACTGTTCCACTCAAATCCACAGCCATATGGGGATACCCTTGGGCACCAGTAATCCCCACCCCCACTCCCCTGCCTCCCAGTGTGGACCAGCAGCATTATGGATAGTGCCCAAATGGAGGTCCCTGACATTCTGGGCCTACAGCAATCTCTTACACTTGCCAGGGCTTTGGATGGCCAAGAGCTAAGTGTGTGTGCTCGTAAAAGGCCCCAGTGAATCCTGTGTGTCAGGGTCTTAATGAGACAAGCTTTAAAAGTGGGATGTTGCACCTGAGTTAGCATCCTGGGGAGTGAGGAAGGAAGTGCCCCGGGCCCCGTACCCCCATGGCACCTATGCCAAAGCCAACCCTCAAGGCTCTGCTGCCCTGGGTGAGACCTACTGGGCTCCTCCTATCTGGCTGCAGATACCAAGGCCTCAAGGAGAGCTGTTTCCCGGCCCTGCTGGACCATTTTGCCTCCTCCCACCAATGCAACACCTACTGTGAGATGCTGGGGCTCACGGCTGTCAAAGGCCCTGAGGCCACCCACCCCCAAGCCAAGCCCAAAGCCTCCAAGAGTCCATCTGCCGGTAGGAAGAGTGCTCAGCTGAGTCCACAGCCCCAGAAGAAAGGGCCCCCTAGTCCTCAGGGCACCCGGAGGAGCACACCGAGCCCCAAGGCCACCTCCCAGGCCTCAGAGGCAGCTGCCGTCCATGTACTAGGGCAACCTCCCTCTCACGAGGGTGGCTCCAAGGCCCAGCGGTAGCCCCAGCAGGGGCTGGGGGCCTTCACCCAGCACCAGACCAACTAGGAAGCAGATTGAACCAGACGGAGATATTCTCGAGACTGTGCCAGCGGAGAAGGTGCCAAGCAGGCGCCTCTTGGGGACTTCTCTGAGCAGCCTGTCCTCTGTCAGCACCTCCTGTGATGGCTTTGGCCTCGGTGCACAGCCACCGGCCTCCTTGGTGTCATCGTCACCCAGGGTTCCCAGACCACAAGTGGGACCCACCTCAGTACATGGTGGCCTCGCCTCCTAGAAGTTTACACTCACCACTGCTGGAGGCTCCCCGAGTCCTCTGCATGCGTTCTGCACGCCAACCCCGCCCAGCCAGATCCAGCAGCAACCGCTACATTAGGCCCACACCATCCTGTCCCCTGCTCAACCCAGTCCTCCTCCTGTCTTCAGGGCTTCAGGCTCCTCTGTGGGGTCTGGCTGTGACTCTCAGGGTGACTTCTTCCGGCTGCTTTGCCACATCTATCCCAGCTCTCTGTGCCTAACCTGTCCGCAAGCCTGGGTGAGGCTCAGGGCCCTCCCGCTGCAGTCTCTGAAATGCACACTTGTGTGCTCCGCCTCCAGCACTGTCTGCCCTGCTCGCCCGCTGTGAGTCCCCGCAGTCTGCCCTTGCCCCTCTGCTTGTCCCTGGCCCAGGCTCTTCTGGACTGGCCTGCCCAGTGCCCGCCAGTGCCTTTGCCTAGCTCCCTGGCTCTCAGCCCTGCCTCTCCCCAGCTCTCTGCTTTTGAGCTCTAGCTGGCATGAGGGGTCCTAGGGAGGGCGTTGACTTCCAGGGACCTGTGCTCCATCCTAGAAGAAGGAGGTCCTGCTGAGTTTTACATCCTCCTCACAAAGGGATGGAGGGCTGGTATCTGTCCTTGTGGGGGCGCTAGGAAGGTCCCCACCCAGTCGGTTTCAAGCCTGGGAATGGGGAGCCCTGCCTCCACCCACTCACCCTGGATTGTGGGCCCCAGGGCTGGGCTCCCCGAAAAGGCTCCTGAGGAATCTCTGTGCTGTACCTGGTGTCCCAGGACCTTCCTGACATCCCTCCCCGAGGCCCGGCATGGATGGTTTGGAGCGAGCCTGCTCCCCTTGGAATGCAATAAAAGCAGTGACCATGTGTCCCATTGCCCTCATTGGTGTGACAGAGCCAGGTCCCTTCTACACAGCCAGGCTTGGGGAAGGTGTCCCATAGGCCCTGTCGCCCCTGGAACGTGATCTGTATTTTGACACCTGGCCTCAAATTCAGTGTTAGTCTCTGGAGGCCACAGGTAAGATAGTTTGTGCCAGTTGCATGAGCAGGTTGATAATGTGTGCCTGCTTGGGGTATTTGGGGACTTCCCACCTTGGGAACCACTCCTCTACTCAGGAGAGAAGGACAAAGGAAGGACCCAGAAAGGAAGACCTCAGCTAGGGGCTTAGCAGAAACTCCATGTCCCTGGGTGCCTCTGCCACAGTCGGCTGGCCCAGGACAAGGACACTTGGCCCACAGCCCCTCATGGACCCCGTCCTGTTTCTCCTCCCAACCCTACCTGGGGGCATCATTTCCTTCCATTTTGATGTTTCTAACTTCTCTGCCTCCTCTCTGTACAGTGACTCCCCACTTTTCCTTTGTCCCAGGGAACCCCATTCTTCCAGCCTTTGTGGCCAGAGAACGGGGTGAGTGAGACCTGGAACACTGCTCGCATACGAGTTCACTCACAAATGGGCACTGAGAACCCACTGTGTGCCCAACCCCAGGCTGGCAATGGCGGGAGGCAGAGATGTGTGGGCGGCCCCAGGGAGACCGCCTATCCTCAGGGTGCTCGGGTTTGAAGCAGTGGAAATGAACTTGGACCAATTTAAGCAAGCACAGTGTGCATGGAGAGATGTTGGGATAGGGACAGGGATTTAGCTCAGTGGTTCTGGCACCTGTCTTGCAAGCCCAAGGACCCGTTCAATCCCCAGTTAACCACATACAGTACTGGGCGTGGAGACTCACGCTCAGCAGCAACCAGTACCACAAAGCACAATGCTGGGCGTGGTGGCTCACGCCTGTAACCCCAGCACTCGGGAGGCAGAGGCAGGAGGATTGCTGTGGTGTGAGTTTGAGGCTGAGCTCAGGGCCAGCCTGAACCACAAAAGCAAGACCCTGTCTCAAAAAAAAGAAGATGTTGGGATAACACACAGAACCAAAAGCACAATTGAAGGAGCTGGGTGTGCTGCACGCCTGTAATCCCCGCACTCTAGGAGGCTGAGGTAGGAAAGTCACAAGTTCTAAGTCCAGCCTGGGCAACTTAGTAGCTTAGCAGGGCTAAAACTAAAAAAAGCTGGGTATTATAGCTCAGTGTGAAGGTCATGGGTTCAATCTCCAGTGTGTGTATATATATATATATATTTTAAAGCTGAAGAATGAGTTTTGGGGAGGGTGGGATCCTGGGAACCTGTGGGTCCTGGCCCCTGACCACCGCAGGAGCCCTTACATTGGTCACTGTGGCTGCTCTCTATGTAAGATTCAAATTCCAGGTAAAGGAAGCAGCCTGGGGCCCAGGGCCTCACAGAGTGGGAAAGGGCAGCTTCTGAGGGGTGGAGATTCTTACTAGAAACATGGCGGACAGTGGGAGAGTGGAAGGGGTTTGGTGGGCAAAACAAACGACAACTGTGTCACAGAATTCCTCCCATCTGATAGCATCACAACTCTCCCAGACACATCTAAAATCAAATTCCTGTCTTCTTAGGGGACTCAGTCCTACTCAGCTACTAAACCCAGGGATATGGACACGGCCACATTTCCAAAGTCCAGAGTTGCCAGAGATAACTTTCCTCCAGAAGTTTTATCATAATCCCAGAGAAGTGTCACAAGTACTTTCAATTATTTTGAGATTCTGTAACCTGTGGATTAACTGGTTAAAATTCAACTGAAGTTATGTAACCCAGCAAGAACGGAAGTCCAGGTGGAGGTGACTGTCCATCTCTGTACCCGTCGTGAGAATCGGTGGTTCCCTTGAGGGCTTTGGGTGCATTGGAGTCCAGTTCTGAAACCCAGACCCTAGTGATCCTCCCGGTGCACCTGACATTTCCTGACACCACAGCACCAGGAAGCCCTTAGGGTCCCCTGTCCTTCGCTAGTCCTGCCCCTTCTTTATGTGACAGTGATCATTGTTTTCCCTGGATAGGACTCATCACCCTAAATGTGGCCGTGTCCTATACCTCCCTTCTCTGTCACCTGGAGGAGCCTGGGCCAGCCAGGTGGCTGCCCTGGCTTTCAATTCAGTTGCCTTGTGGCTCTGCCTTTGAGGACATGTTTCTTCCTTGGGGACCAAACCTCCAACCTGCCTGGCCCAACCTCAGGTGGAGAAGGGGCAAGACACCCTGCTAGCCCTTCATCTCCACACAGTCCCTGGCAATGAGGCAGCAACAGCACCATCCTGCTTCCCGAGGAGCCACTTGAAGTTGTGTTTCTAATGCTACTGCTGAGCTTCCAAAGCGCCATGTGCTATCCTGGGCAGGAGAGAGCCCTCCCGCCGTGCTGGTTGGATGCAGTTTGTGCCGACACTGTGGTGATGTCTGGGGCATTTGATGAATCACTGGATGACAATGGTGGCACAGGTGGTGGGCCAGGAGAACCAGCCCAAACCCAGAATGGGACCAAAAGGGTCAATACAAGCCACTGGCCCCACCAGAGCCGGTGGTATAGACAACGAAGGTGGAGGCTTGAGAGGAGAAATACTGAGCAATGTACACACACTACCTGCACCCTCAGTACCTTGGCCTAGGGGTACCCTGTCCCCCTGATAGTGCCCGACTGTAGCAGATAGGTCAGACACTGCCACAAAAGGCAGTGGGCCACCTAGTGGGCCATAGCCAAGCATGCAGGCTCCTAAAGAGTGATGATGAGTCGGGGGGGCATTCTAGATCATACCCATAATTCTCAAAAAGGAAAGAGTTACTCTTTAGCAAGACTGTTGTTTTGTCATTGGGTTCACTACCATATTTTGCTTATCAGGATTCCCACAAGTTGTCACAGGCTCCACATGACTCACTGACCTGTCACCAGACACCTCAATGCCCCAGATCTGTTGGGTTACATGGCCTTGTGACAGCTCAGGCCTGGCAGCCTTTTGAGTCAGTAACTGGTTTGGTGATAAGGAATCTGGTCCATGTTAGCAAGGAAACATCCAGGCCTCAACAGCTCCACAGCCTCCAGAATGCTGCTGAGGGGCAAGCATTTGTTTTCACCTGAGTTGTCTAAGCCCTGACTCTTCTGATGCCGTACTGAGGCATGTAAGGAAACTGCTGGGCTCCACCCCCTCTGTAGATGCTGGGTGGCAGGACACCAGTCCTGTTAGGGAGGTTTCACAGAAGATCCAGCCAGGTGTTACAATAAAGTTTTCCTTCAAAGAGATATTTGAGTATTTTATTTTCTCTCCAGTGAAGGTCTGGAAATCAAACAGGAGATCTTGATTTGACTTTGGCAGTTTGAGACAGACTTGTTGGCCCAACCAAGAGTCTTTGGTTACAGGATTTACTAGCAGAGGCCTTAGAGGCTACCTGTCCCTTTGCATTCTGGGACACAGTGACCAGTTGACCACAGCTTGAGGGCTAGTTTCCAGTGTTGTGTCCATGTAAGGACTTTCCAACTTTGGATCTTTGACCCATCTCTGCTTCAAGGTCAGGAGATTATCTCCATAGCAGCCGTTCCATCCAGTGGCACAGACCCGGAGAGAAAATCAGCAAAGCCAGTGTCTGTCATGGTAAGGAGGGGGCCACCCGGCAGGTACTGCCAAGACAAAGCATCAGGGTGAGGGACACTCTGAACACAGTGACATCATCATCCCTGTACATAGGACCAATCAGAAGCTGCTATTTTCAGTTTGAATCTGACGCTGTTCACACAGCCATATCTTTGGGTATGATCTAGCATAGGCCATTGTCTGGTTGATCTGTATGACCCTAAAGTGGCAAAAAAGTATCTGACTGTGAACATTGTAGATCCTCCAGCAAGAAAACTTAGGTATAAAAAAGTACAGCCTGAACCAAAACCAGATTCTGTCCATGTTGATCAAACAGCCTTCACTAAATTTCCATAAGTAGCCCCTGGATATTTGCTAACAATATGTAATCACTAGTTTATGAACTTTCTCCTGAGCGTAGTTCTTCTTTTTCCATGTGGACTCGGTGAATGGCAGGAGAGTAGTGTCCTGTGGGTTAGGAGGGAAGAGCTTTGCTTCCCCCGCGTGACAGAGCTCTGCATATTCCAGACATCAACCACTCACCCAGCTGGCAGAATCCCAACCTTTTCTGAGACCAAGGAAGGTTGTGAATTCACTGCTGGTTAATTTAGCCACTTTGCACAATCAATCTCTGGGTCAATAACTAGCAACTGAAAAGGAATTTCTACACAGTAGTGCAAATGACCCAGCCCATCCCTTGAGGCAAAGGATTGATTTTGTTTTATTTATTTCTCTGGTGCTGGAGATTGAACTCAGGGCCTTCACATTGAACCATCTCTCCAGCCCTTTTAAAACATTTTAAATTTGAGACAAGGTCTCACTAAGTTGCCTAGCCTTAGACCTTACCTTTCAACCCTCCTGCCTCATCTTGAGACCTTGCCATGATCAGATGTGGTAAACATTGGATACAAACTGGTATAACTGGGCACATGGTTTTACAACACACAAAAGCATGGTATAGTGAATCCACTATATTATCACTATAATCCACTATTATACTATAATAATAGTGAAACTATTATTATCTTCACCAAGTGTAATGCATTACACATCGATTGAGCTCTTATATGACTGGCAGCACAGTTGCTTCCTTTACACCAGCATCACCACAGACACACGTGTGATGCGTCTGCCAGCCATGCCACGGCTGTAGGTTCCCAGGTGATAGGAGTCTTTCAGCCCTGCTGTAGTTTGGTACCACCATCCTCTAGGGTGGAGCGGGGTGCAAGGGATCCAGTCTCTGGATTTTTGTGCACTGGTCCCTCCTGCTGTGCCTCAGCTTCCTTTGCAGGTCATTTTCTTGGACCAGACTTGAACAGAAAGACCCTCAGAGGGCTCTTGATCCTACCCCAGGAACATCCAGCTCATTGGGGCAAATCTGAGCTCCATGTCATCTTCAGAGGCCCTGGCTTTACCCGGCAGCTACTCCAGAAGGGGGCGTCCTTACTGAGACCCTGAGGTCCTGGACCCTCACTTCGGAGCTGGCGAGGCTCAGAGATGGCTCTCTGTTACTGTTGCCAGAGGGTGATGGGGCAGCCACCATACACACACCTGGATCCCACACCTGGAACCAAGGCACAGGCCTGGGCAGAGGAGCTGCAATGGCTTGTGATTGTGTGAGCTTCTGGACCGAGGCCATGGTCCTATCACCTATTCTGCTCTGTGTCCAGGGACAGGGCACACGATCCCTTACGAATTCAACCAGCCGGCATTCTGACTACATCTCTTGGTTTATGTAGAATGTCTTCGGTTCCACCAAACCCCTGATGGACATTCTCACTCTGGGCAAACCCAGCCCATTGCTGAGACCCCAAGGAAACCAGGCACCTGCACCTGGTTCTGGCCTAGGCCACAGAGCTGGCACCCCCCTCAGTAGCCTGGGACAACCAGTTCTCACCAGGGTGGCCACTGTAGTGCCCTGCTGGGTCCCCTCACGGTGGGCACTGTCCCCCAGACCCCAGTAGTGGCAGGTATAGCTCACAGCTGCCTTTCTCAGAAGCGGGGCATGAGCTACATGGACTGTTCTTACCTGGGGGCCCAGGACAGAACAGCACTGGGCCCAGCCTGACCCCAGGGAGGGACTAGCTCTGTGGCAGTGCATCTTCTTGAGATTCCTGTGAGATCAGGTGGCAGCAAGGATCTGGCCACGACCACACTCCTCTTCTTGCCCTTGCCCTGCTCTGCGTCCTTCTCTCCCCTTCCAGGAACACCTCTCACATATCATAGGGACAGACTCTCCCACCTCCTAATGTCACTGTGTCACTCAAATCCCTCAGACACCTGCAGGTTGACTCTCACATCAGAAACTTTACTATTCAATTCCTAATATCAAAAAACAAAAGTAGTACTGGTGTCCATTCTGCCAAACATCCCAGGTTTAAGAGAGGAAAGCAGGTTTAGGAGAGAGGACTTATTCTTGGAGTTGGGCCAGGGCGAGCCTTTCAATTGGACATACATCAGTGCAATGGAAGATGGTGCCTTCAAGGAGATGAGAAAAAATCATGTGCAAAAACAAGCTGGTAGGAGAATCCAGCTCCTCTGATGTTGCTGCCCTGGCAGCTCAGTAACCTGCTCATCTTATCAGATCCTGGACAGCAAAAGGCTCCTGTCCAGCTCTTTGGCCTAGATTCACCTGGAACCAGAAGTGACTCCACAACTAAACCAGAAGCTGCCGACAGGTGTGGGAACAGACCTAGGGAGACAGCGCTGGCTATTCCTGCAGCCTGTTCTCATGTTGTCCTGGCCCCATTCCACCCCGGCCAGTCCAATGCCTCATGCGATGCTTGCTCGGAGGCCAGATCCTCAGGACACAGGCCATGCAGGGGCTGCTGTGGTGCTAATGTCACACAGCTGAGTAGGCAGAGGCAGGACCCCCCACCCTCCAGCTCTTGGTCTTCCCTGGGCATCTCAGTCCAACCCCCTCCAGCCTTGAAACTGCCTCATCTGTGGTTTCACCCAAATGCTCCCTGAGATGAAAGAAGTTTGGCTTCTGGGAATGAGACCCCTGCTGGCCACGCCTCCATGACAGCACAAATGGGAAAGGCCCAGATTTTATGGGCTGGAAGACAGAAGCAGTGTATCAAGATGGCCCCAGGGTAGGACCTAGGGTAGCAGGAAGGAGCACCTGGGTACTGATGCCCACCCTCATCATCTCACAGAGAGGACTCGAGCAAACTTGAGGAGTCAGGGTGAGTCAAGACCTTTGGGCAAGCTTGAGGCTCACACCATGACACAGTGAATTACATCCTCCATGTGAATGGCCAGGGCCGTGAGGCCACAGATGTCCTCCTGGCCACTCCCAGGTGTATTGGTCCTGCAGATTCCCCTCTGGGCACATGAGAGACAGGGTGAGGGGTATCGAAGCTGCTTGGGAGCTTGCTGGGCCCCTTTTAAGTCCCCTCTGAGCTCACTCCTGTCCTGTTCCAGGTAAACATTTACAAGCACAGGTGCATGTGGCCCTGATTGTGGGGAGGTGTGCGGATTTCTGCCGGAAAAAGCAAATATCTTTGTCTTTTTTTTTTTTTAGGATTTTTTTTTTTTTTTTAGGTTTTTTTGAGACAGGGTCTCGCTTTGTGGTTCAGGCTGGCCCTGAGCTCAGCCTCCAACTCACATCACAATCCTCCTGCCTCTGCCTCCCGAGTGCTGGGATGACAGGCGTGAGCCACCACGCCCGGCACTGTGGTATGTGGTACTGGTTGCTGCTGGGGGTGGGTCTCCACACCTAGTATTGTTATGTGGTTACCGGGGAATCGAACCCGGGTCCTTGCGCTTGCAAGACAGGCGCCGGAACCACTGAGCTAACTCCCCAGCCCTTTTTTAGGATTTTTTGAGACAGGGTCTCGCTTTGTGGTTCAGGCTGGCCCTGAGCTCAGCCTCAAACTCACATCACAGCAATCCTCCTGCCTCTACCTCCTGAGTGCTGGGAATACAGGCGTGAGCCACCACACCCAGCACTGTGATATGTGGTACTGACTGCTGCTGGGCGTGAGTCTCCACGCCCAGTATTTTATGTGGTTACCGGGGATCAAACCCGGGTCCTTACGCTTGCAAGACAGGCACCGAAACCACTGAGCTAAATCGCTAGCCCTGTCATTTGTTTTTTGAGACAGAGTTTCCATGTGTAGTTCAGGCTGGCCTCAGACCCACAGTGGTCCTCCTGCCTTGGCCTCCAAAGTGCTGGAATTACAGGCACGAGTCACCACACCTGCCCGAAAAAGCAGATTTTACAAATGCTGAGTTAGTGTGATCCCCGGGGGAAAACAAGTTCTATAACGTGGTGCATGCTCAGAGGAAAATGGAAAATGCTGCAGACTCAACAGTGTCCGTCCATGGAGGGCTCAGATTAGGGGCTTTTAACCTCCCACATTCTGGGTGTGTCTGTGGTGGTTAAGGATTTAACACCACACGTGTAATACTTTGGCAATTGGAATGTTCAACAAAGAAGAATGGTTTAGATGAGAGCACCCACACACACCATCACCTTTCCACACTTTCAAAATAGCCCCAGCTGGTGCCAGGAGACCCGCTTCCCTGTAACCAGGCAGTGTTTTATTGTTCCACAAGATTGTGTTCTGAGTGTGCAGCATTAATTATTAAAGAGCTGCTTTCAGTCCTGACACCAAGTTTAATGTTTAGTTTGAGAACTGAAAAACTAAGATGTTTTTGTCCTTTGACTTTGCACCCTGTTGCTTAGGTGTTTGGAAAGGAAGGGGAGGATGGGGAAGAGAGCACAGCAAAGGGGGAAACGGTGCCATTCTGTTTTGCTTTGTTTTTGACTGTACCGATGCTGAGACCTGGAACGCTTTCCTATTGTGACAGATAGGCTGCTTTCTTTCTCTCCCAGCCTCAGGCAAAAGCTGACGGGCTAACAGTTCCTGATCCAGCAAGGGAGGAAGACTGAGTAGCAGCAGGAAAGATGAAAATGTGAGGATGGCTGCTGGAGAGAAGATTGGGGGAGGCGAGAAGGGGAAGGTGGCCCCAGGAGGGGGAGCAGACGGAGGCCAGGAGCCACAGTGGTCCAGGCCTTGAGCACCGCCCCCTCCCTGCTCTTCCCTGAGAGGGGGTTAGAGTCCCTGGGCTTGGAGAGGCCCAACCTGCTTTAGCTCTAGACTCCGCCCTGGATTTCCACTGAGCTAAGACTGGGCCAACGTGCCGTAGACGTCCAGGCTTCTGTCTCTCTGAGAGCCGCCTCTTCACTCCAGATCTGTGAGTAGGAGCTGGGTGAGGGCACAGCTCTGTGTGCGCGTGGGTGCCTCGCTATGTCAGCTAGCTGGGCTGGTGTTTGGAGAGAGGTGAATGCTCAAAAAAGGGAAGAAAAGAAAGGAGTAAGACTAGGAGGAGGGGTCTTAGGACTCCTATTTCCAGATGAGCTGAAGTCCTAAAAGGAACTACAAAAGCTCTTGGAATGGAAAAGTCCACAGGTAGAAATGGTTCCAGGTATGCTTGGCTCCAGGGACAAGAATGACTTCTTTAGGATGTTGTCTTCCTCTTTCAAAGAGAGAATACAATATGGTGGATAGCAAATCACTTAATAATCACGGCCTGCTGTGGGAAGCCTCTTCTGATAAGGTCTATATCAGACACAGTCCTTCCGTTTGCCTGTGTACCTGTGTATC
>PVIR01040398.1:0-13353 GCA_004026965.1 Petromus typicus | reverse complement strand
ACAATCCTCCTGCCTCTGCCTCCCGAGTGCTGGGATTACAGGCGTGAGCCACCACGCCCGGCACTGTGGTATGTGTTACTGGTTGCTGCTGGGTGTGGGTCTCCACACCCAGTATTGTTATGTGGTTACCGGGGAATCGAACCCGGGTCCTTGCGCTTGCGAGACAGGCGCCGGAACCACTGAGCTAACTCCCCGGCCCTGTATCTGGGTTTTTGAATTTTTTTTCATTTCTGTTCTTTTGTTGCTGATGTTACTGGTTTAATTCCTTGTCTGTTGTCTGGGAAGTGTTTGTTGGCAGTCTCTTTCTTCCTAATATTTGGAACCCTTAGGAGATGGCTACTTCCTGGGTTGTCCTCCTTGGATCTGTAATGTCCCTTAAGTAGTCTCAGTTCTGGCATACCATAGGATGTTTTTGAACAGAATAATAATATCTTTGTTGACATAATGTAGTCAGTATCACCAGCAGTATTGAAGACTGTAGCAGAAATGATAAGCTTTGGCAACTACTATCCTGATACCTTTAACCTCATGAGTTACATCTGTGACCATGGTGCCACAATTTAGAACTAATCAGAAATGTGTTAACAACATATGGGTCCTTCAGTATAGCAGCACTCCCCTTTGGGAATAAAAGGTCACTGCGGAGTTGAGGTAGAGAGACAGAGGAGAGGGAGAGATTAGAAATAGGGTTAGAGGATCTATAGAGATCACATGGACCTCAGGAGCCTTGTAGATGCTAGAGGACAATAGAGACCAAAGGAACAAATATAAGACAGAACCAAGTAACAACCACAGGATCACTGGAAACTTTGTTAGCCTTCCTATAATAATGCAGAAAGAAGAGAAATTGATGAAGAGTGAAACCCTTTAACTTCTAGATACTGATTCTAACTAGAAGATGGGGAGGATGAAAGAATAAAAGGAGAATAGGGGTACCTGGCAGCATCAGGCAACAGGAGACTATTTTCCCTCTTCTGTAAAACTGAGAGGAGTTGAGAGGAGAAAAAACTTAAAATTGAACAGATTTGGCAACAGCAGAGTAGAGAAATGAGAAAAGAAAGTTAGGTCAGAAAAAAACCCAGCAACAACACACATACAAAAAACACAACAAAAAGCTAAAAACACAGTCAAAGGAGCCCTTCACAGTTGTGGATCTGTTGTCTCTTGTAGATGTTATGGGCAGTAGCACAAAGTTGAATAGTCACAGGGAGACAAGTGTCATATCTTGTCTAAGTTCTGAATATAACGCCTGAGTTGAGCTCAAAGAACTCCTGTAGGCCTGGACTCTGCAGAGTCACCCAACTCTCACCGGGAGCTGTGGTCAACAGGATGCCCTCACTCTTCTATTGGTTTTTTTTCCAGTGTGATGGACTGGGCAGATGAACGCACTGAAAGCCTGTCTGTGTTCCAGTACTGTTGCCAGTTCTTATTCAGTGTCCATAGATAAGGGGGTGGTGTCTCTGGAGGCTCTTCCCCTTGCAACAGTCATGTCCAGTCTATATCACAAGGAAATGATGCTTCTGTGGCCTTCTGGTCTCGCCCCAGTCACAGGAAAGCAGGGCTCCTGCACCTTGGTCTCTGCCCTACTTCTTCTGACAGTCCCACAAAAAATGGAGAGCCCATGCCCTTCTGGTCTATTCTGGTTGGGGGAAACCTGCCTGCAGAACTCCGCTTAATGGCACCTGGTCCCTTTCTTACTGGGGCTCCTGCCTGTACTAGTCAGTTTTAGCTTGAAGTTTATCATGTTTGATATTAGAATTAGTAGCCCTATTTGTTTGGGGGAGTTCCTTAGTGTATGAAATGTTGTCTTCCAACCCTTAATTTTTAGTCTGTGAATATTTTTATGGATTAAATGAGTTTCTCTAATGCAGCAGATTGTTGGATTGTTTTTTGTTTTTGATCCATTCTGCCAGTCTATCTTTTAATTGCATGCCCTTTAATTGCAGACTTTTAATTGCAGACTTTTAATTGCAGATTTGAGGCTCTTAAGGTTGAGAGATATATTACTGAGCTATGTTGCTTGTTGTCATTGTCTTAATCTGCCAGTGTATCTTTTGCTTTGCTTTTTTCCTGATGTTTTTGTTGCTGTTTACCCATTGTCCTCATTAGTATCCTCTGTTTCTATTGTCCAATTCATTGTTTCTGCCAAGAATATTCTTGAGGGCCGGGGATTTAGCTCAGTGGTACCGGTGCCTTGCCTTTCAAGCGGCTAACCACATACAATACTGGGTGTGGAGACTTAAACCCAGCAGCAACAATCAGTACCACATACCACAGTGCTGGGTGTGGTGGCTCACGCCTGTAATCCCAGCACTTCGGTGGCAGAAGCAGGAGGATTGCTGTGATGTGGGTTTGAGGCTGAGCTCAGGGCCAGCCTGAACCACAAAAGTGAGATCCTGTCCCCCCCCCCCAAAAAAAAATTGAATATTCTTGGGTATTTTCTTTAGAATTGATTTGTCATTCATATGTCTTCCAAGCTGGTCTCTTTCCTAGAATTACCTTATTTTTCCATCTGTTTTGAAGGGTGGTTTTGCTGAATTTGTTAACCTGTGTTGAAAATTAGTTGCTCTTGTGGCTTGAAAGCTTTGCTCCCAAGGATTGTGCTTAGAATTCTGTGATTGTAATTGGTTTACCTTTATATGTGAATTTTGTTTTTCTTTGGTAACCTTTAAAATTGTTTTTTGTGTGTTTTTGCTGGATATCTGGAAATTTTAAAAGTATATGCTTAGGTGAGTTTATGCTTTCATAATAAAGTTTTTTCTTATATTTGGAATATTTTCTTCCATGGTTTCTGGAAACATGTTAGTAAATCTCTGTGCAACTTTCTCATTTTTCACAAACTGTGATTAACTTTAGATGGGTCTTCTTGTTAATGCCTTGTATCGGAGGTGCTGGATAGTTTTCTCATTTTGGGAGGGAACACTTCTTTGAGCTCTTTATCCTGATTCATTACTTTGTTCTCAATATTAGATTCTCTGTTTTCACATTGATCATTTCTGCAAAGTACGAAACTGTCATTCACATTTTGAGCTGTTTTGGTTAGCTTGTGCAATATTTTACCTATTTCTCTGAAATTCACTGTTGATATATTAAGTGAAATTGCTGTGAACTTTTTGTTCCTTTCTTCCTTGAACTCATCATTTTCTTTATTCCTTACAAGAACTTTACATAGATTTCTGCTACTTAGCATTTGTTTTCTTTTCCCTTTATAATTCCTTCTTTTACCTTAGAAAATATTCCTTGCTTTCCCTCCCCCACTCCTTTTTTTGGGTTGAATTAAAGGTTGAAAACTAGAAGACTGAAGAGAGTTTGCAATTAATATAGAGATTTTTAGAAGGTTGTTGCCCCCCCAGGAGTAATTTTCTGGTGTGTATGTCCAGGGCTAGTATTTGCTGCTTCTGTTATTTACTTTAAGTGATTTCAGCTTTCTCCCTATGTTTTGCTGAATTAATTACTTACATTTGTAATTGTATCCATAGATTCAATCTTAGAACACTTCTGTGTTGTAGTCCTTGTGGTTACTCTTCCTCCTCTGTCTACTCTCTATGCACAGTATGGCAGTTTATTGTGGTTGCTCTGCATAGAGGGGTATGAGGTGGCTCAGGAGAGTGGGAGGTGGTCAGATGAGGAGTGTTAGACGCTAAGGGGGAGGCATGAGGGAGGGAATAGTGGTAGATAAGAAGAAAAGGTTGATGTGGGGCCTGATTAAATTGGTGTAGTTTGAGTTGAATGGTTAGTATTGAGAATTTTCAGGGGATATTTTGTGGGGCCAAGGGCAAGATATGGGAGAAAGGGGGTTTAGATTATGGTTGACAAACGTTATGTGGTTGTCAGAACTTCCTGAGAGGGGAAAGTAGGTAGGATATGGAAGAGCCAAAAGCTTAAAATGGGGAGGACTGATGAATAAGGTTAGTGGAGATAGGAGTGAATGTAAGTGAGCAAAATATGGGGAATTTAAAAACTTGAGAGGAAGAGTTTACATGTTTGGTGAAAGAAAGAAACATGTAAATAGTATTGTCTCAAGGGGTAGAGGTGAATGAACCTAGATAGAGAGGTAAGATGAGGGAGAGAATGCAGACATCTATTAAATCAGAGCCTATAAAAGAACAAATACACAAAAGCAACAACTGAATAAACACAAGAATCCATAAAAGAACATAGCAAAATCCCACATTACTGGGGCCGGGGAGTTAGCTCAGTGGTTCCAGCGCCTGTCTTGCAAGCGCAAGGGCCTTGGTTCGATTCCCCGGTAACCACATACAATACTGGGTGTGGAGACTCACACCCAGCAGCAACCAGTACCACATACCACAGTGCCGGGCGTGGTGGCTCACGCCTGTAATCCCAGCACTTGGGAGGCAGAGGCAGGAGGATTGTGATGTGAGTTTGAGGCTGAGCTCAGGGCCAGCCTGAACCACAAAGCAAGACCCTGTCTCAAAAAAAAAAAAAAAATCCCACATTACTAAATAAATGAAGAAATATACAATACCAATAAGATGTCCAGTGGGAACTCAGATTAAATATTCTCATGAGACATTGCATAAATGATTTTTAAATAACTGCTTTGTCAGTCTTGAGTCCTCACACCCTCAAACCTCGGACCCCTCCACTGCAGTACTAAGGTTTAACTCGGACTCAGGAATTCTTCCTGCCAGGTTGCAGGCATTCTTGGAGTTTTTTGGTTAAGAACCCTGCTGTCCCTCTCCCTAGGTGTGATAGTGAATTTAGCAGACAAATTCACTGGTACTATAATTGTCCTCTGGGTCAGGTTTATTCTAATGCTATCAAATCAGTTATAGTAGTAACAGGGTAATCAGTTACAGTGGTATTTATCAGAGCTAGTTGAGAAATAACACACAATGTGGTCCTGGTTTGGATCTCCCTATAGCCTAGAAAGGAAATCAGAGTTACAGTGCAAGCATTATAACAAATCATCCTTTAAAAAATTTTGGTTCTTTCTCTAAGACGGTCTTGCTTTATAGTTCAGCCTGGCCCTGAAATCACTGTATAGCCCAGGCTGGCCTCAAACTTGGGGCAATCCTCCTGCCTCAGCCTCCCAATGCTGGGATTACAGGTGTGAGCCACTATGTCTGGCTACAAGTCAAGTCTTGATGCACAGTTAATGTACATTAAGTGGAATGCTTGTCTCTATTGGTGCAAATAGAATCAGTTAATCTAAATCACAGGAGTTTGCGGGACCAGGTAATGCTAGAACTGGGAAATGAAGAAAATAAAAAGTTTTGTGGTGTGGGAAGAAAGAAATAGGAGGGTCATAGGACCCTATTGATGATAAGAGCATTTTACATATTAAGGGAAGAAGGAAAAACTGAGTATAAAATTGGTGTCGAGAAATAGAGTCGCAAAAGGGTTCTATGATGGATAGAAACATTAGAGAAAAATGTAAAAGAAAAATAGGGAAAGAAAGAAAAGAAAAACTGAGAACAGGTAAGACACAAGGGAAAGAAATCAGGTAAAGAGATATGGATTAGGAGGGATGTAAAGGGACAAGGAGAATTCTCTTACCATCCATGAACTATATTGGGAAAAAAGGCCGAAGAGGGAAGTGTACATACATAGCCACACTCATAGAGCAAAAAAATAGTAAGATGATGGAATAAACATGTGAGAGGAAAATGACGAAGCAAAAAAACTAAAAATATGAAAAACAAAAAATAGGGTTGAGGATTTAGCTCAGTGGTTTTTGTGCCTGCTTTGCAAGCACAATGGTCAGGGTTTGATCCCAGGTAACCACATACAACAAAGCCAGGGATGGTGACTCACATCCACCAGCAATCAGTACCACATACAACAGGGCAGGGAGTGGCGACTCACCCACTCCGGAGGCAGAGGCAGGAGGATTGCTGAGTTTGAGGCTGAGTTCAGGACTAGCCTGAACTACAAAGCAAGACCCTGTCTCAAACAAACAAACAAACAGAAACCAGGAACGGGGATTATCTTTCCATTTTTTTGATGTCCTCTTTCAGAGTACTATAGATTTTGTTGGGCCATGATGTATGATTTTTCGGATTTGTTACATTGTTTACCAATATCTTATTGATATTTTCTTTATCGATATTTAACAGATCAATCTGTAGTTCTCTCTTTTTTTGTTTTGATACTTGTCTAGGTTTGAGATCAGGGTAATGATATCTTCCTGGAGTATCTTTGAGGGTACTTGTTCCCTTTCAGTTTCTGCTTAATTGCTTACCTTGCCTGACGTATTTATTCTATTAGAATTTTTAGCATTATTGTTTTCATTGGTCTTTTCTGAAATATCTGGAGAAATTTGCCATCACTTACCACTCTTCCTTCTTGATTCTCATGTTCTTTTTAAAACAATTTTCCCTAACATCTTTTTAAAAACTAATTGGGGGAGGGGAGTGCTGGAGAGTGTGTTCAGGACTTGATCAGTGATTGTGCATGCTAAACACATGGGTTCAACACTGAGCTCTCCCTCCTCTCCACTACACCCCTACAGACTGTAAGCTGAAGTACTCTTAAGTGTTGGCTGGCTGAATGGAAGGAGTGCACTTGCAGTTGGTTTTATAATAGGGTGTGACTTTGCATTTTTCTTCATTTGATCACATGGTAATTTTCCTAGACAAGCCATCTTTAAGGTAGAAATTAGCATGTGCTTATCATTTTAGAAATGAGAAAAATTCCCTCAGATATCAGTCGTCAAATTTCAGTTGAAGAAATTGGAAATTTCTTTTTTTTCAGGTTTTTTGAGACAGGGTCTCACTTTGTGGTTCAGGCTGGCCCTGAGCTCAGCCTCCAACTCACATCACAGCAATCCTCCTGCCTCTGCCTCCCGAGTGCTGGGATGACAGGCGTGAGCCACCACGCCCGGCACTGTGGTATGTGGTACTGTGCTGCTGGGGGTGAGTCTCCACACCCAGTATGGTATGTGGATACCGGGGATTGAACCCGGGTCCTTGGTGCCTGAACCACTGAGCTAACTCCCCGGCCCTGGAAATTTCTTTTTGTTTCAATTTTTTTTTTAATTAAGTACATGTTTGCCATACTTATAGGGAATGGTACATATTCATAGCACATCTTAATTCTTTTTTGTCTTTTCCTTCCCTTACCCCTACCTCCATCTCTTGGTCCTTTTTCCTTTTGCTAAAGATTTATCTCCCTATTTCCTGTTATTTTTTATTTTACTCTTTATGTTTTGTGTTTGTCATATAAGAAAAAGCATATAATCACTTAACATTGTGTTTTAAAGGTGTATCCATTTTCCTACAAAGGACTCATGTTTATCCTTACTTTTGGTTGAGTACTGCACTTTATTCATTCACCTGTTAATGGACTTATAAGCTGCTTATAACATTTCTTGTGCCTAGTTATTCTAAATGTAGTTGGAACTTGCATTGTAGTCATGTGTTTTATATCAGGTCCAGAATAAGTACTCAAAATTGAGTAAAAAATACTTTCAGCTTGTACATTTCTTTCCTTTGACTATTATTTTGACTTCCTTTTCATAGTTTCAGTGTACATTTTTGTTTCTTACAATCACCAGAGTCTTTTAGGGCAGATTAATCTGACTCCTTTCCTATATTTGTTCTCCAAATCTCAGAAATTATTTAGCTCTTTAATTTCTTTCCATTTCAAGCTGTGCAAGTCATTCTGCTTCTAACCAATCTGTCCTCGCAGTAATCCATTCTATGCTCTCCTAACAATCTTTTAAAAAGAATAAACATATATCATCTTTTTTTTGCAGTGCTGGGGATGGAACCCAGGACTTCACAGCAGCTAGGCAAGTGCTCTATCCCTGAGCTACACCCACAGCCATACATAACTTTTATCATGTTACTTTTCTGCAGAGGAATTGTAAGTTTGAAACAAACTTTAAGTCAATCATTAGATCTATCATTTAGCCTTACTTGTTTGCATTGCTGTGCTTATTTTTATTAACTGTCAGCGTGGTCATTCAGATGAAGTTCTTGATTTACGTTTCCATCTCTCTGCACTATTTTCACTTGTTCTTGTCAGGTGGCTTAACTGAATCATTCTCTGTGCTATGTTGCTTTTTGGGAACTTTAAGTTTTACAGTGTGTAACCTGCCATCCTTTTTGAAAACTCCATTTCAGTCCTGTTCTCTCTGGTTTTAGATTGTATTTTGTCTGTTACAGAATTTATTAGTATTTGTTACTTAGTTCTATATAAGGCTTTTAAGTTAAGACTTTGTCTTCATTGCAGGTGCTGTAAAAGAATATTGACTTATCTGCAGACTGGCTTGTACTATGTTCTTTTATGTGTAAAATAATGAGTTATAGTTTAGAATTGACATTATTTGGAGAAGGCAAACATAAAAATTCTCTGTTGTAATTCGTTCTATAGGAAATACTTTCCCAAGGAGAAATGAAGAAGAAAACTGTGTGTACCTTACATGTTGGAGATCAGGAGTATGAAGATATGGAAGGTAATCTTTCATTTATATACACTTATACATTACATTTATTTACATTTACATATATACATATATATACACATTATTTACATTACATATATACATTTGTATACATTACATTTATTTCTGTGTTGAAAGCAAAACAGTATTTCCAAGCTGTTCATTTGTATATATGAAAAAATGCACAAATATTTTGGTTCTTTTTTTCTTAAATTCTAAAGTAAACTACTTAAGAAGTAGATATTTTTTTCCCTTCCTCTTAAATTTTACTTTGATTAAGGGTTTTATTTTTTACTTACTGAACTCTATGTTGTTTTTCTCTTTTTCAGCTTAAGTGTGTATCTAAGCTCAATACTGGCTTAGGAGTTTGTTTTTATTATCTTTAAAATAGCACTAATGTTTTTCTCTGCTTTTTTTTTTTTTTAGGTTTTTTTTTTTTTTTTTTTTCTTTTGAGACAGGGTCTCGCTTTGTGGTTCAGGCTGGCCCTGAGCTCAGCCTCAAACTCACATCACAATCCTCCTGCCTCTGCCTCCCGAGTGCTGGGATTACAGGCGTGAGCCACCACGCCCGGCACTGTGGTATGTGGTACTGGTTGCTGCTGGGTGTGGGGTCTCCACACCCAGTATTGTTATGTGGTTACCGGGGAATCGAACCCGGGCCCTTGCGCTTGCAAGACAGGCGCCGGAACCACTGAGCTAACTCCCCGGCCCGTTTTTCTCTGCTTTTAACTTTAACTTAATCTTCATAGCAGAAAAGTCTTAGGACACTTCAATACTTAGCATCGTATTTTAGATTTATAGGTTGTAGTTATCCATTACTTTGTTTCTTTTCAAACATCACAAATTAGGTGTTTCACACAGTATTTGCTTGTGTTTCTTTGCTGTCTGTCCACTTCTTGAAAACAATCTTAAGTAATTTCTTTAGTGAAAGTCTGTTAGTGATAGACAAAAGTTTTTTCATTTCTTCAAAACTGTTTAGAGAGTTTTACAGATATGTAATTCTGGGTTAATAATTTTTTTTTTTCTCTTAGCACTCTGAAGATGTTATTTAATGATTTTCTTGTTTTCTTTCTTGGTGTATAGAAATCTCAGGCTAATTATCGATCCTTTGTAGAAAATGTGTCTTTTTGCATTTTCTGCTTATTTTCATCTGTGATATTTTATAGTTACATTGATTTGCTGCATTGTTTCTAGGCACAGGTTAGGATGTTTTGTTTTGTTGAAATAGGGTCTCGCTTTGTGATTAAGGCTGGCCCTGAGTTCACTATGTAGCCCAGGCACTGTAGTGTGTGGTACGATTGCTGGTGGGCATGAGCCACCACGCCTAGCATTGTTGTATGTGGTTACTGGAGATCAAATCCGGGCCTTTACCCTTGCAAAGCAAGTGCCGGAGCCACTGAGCTAAATCCTGGGCCCTGTGGGTTCATTTTTAAAAATCATCTTTTCTCTTTTGTTCTCTTTTGCATTTCATTGACTATATTAGATCTTGTTTTGTTCTCATTTCTCATTTTCATTTTCATGGTTACATTTCCCTTTTCTTTCTCTTTAGAATCTATAGTGTCTTCAAATTTGTCTTCCAGGCCTGGGCATTTAGCTCAGTGGCTCTGTGTTTACTCCTGAAGAACAAGTCCTGAGTTTGATCCCCAGTACTACAAAAAATTAAATTTGTCTTCCAGTTCAAAATGTTTTCTTCAGGGTGTGCTATATACTTAGTTGTTTTGTACATACTCTGTACTGTTTCAAAATTCTGTTTGAGGCTAATGAATTGCTAAAGTTTGTTTTTGCCGATTCTAACTCAAGTTGGTTTATTTTGTGAGGCTTTGTAATGTTTGATATATTTAATGCATAGATTCTCAATGTTTAACTTAATGTTTGTTTCCTCTATGAATTTGTTTTTGTTTCTTCCTGGACTCATCCTGTAACAACCTGATTTGAAGATCTTGCCTTAAAAGTAGAGTCTTAGTATTTATATCAGTTCCCCTACCTTAGTCTCCAAATCTGAAAATCAGTGTGGACATTGACACCTACGACAAATCCAGCATTCCCTTTGCTTGCTATAATGTTCACATTTTAGTTGATCGTTCTGATAATACTATTACTTATTTATCTTTATTTTTTTCCCTTTTTTGTTGGTATCAGGGATCAAACTCACAACCTTATGCTTGCAAGGCAGGCACAAAGCCACTGAGCTAAATCCCCAGCTCTATTTTTTATTTTTATGCTGAATTTTAGAGTTTCTTTTATTTGCTCGTGAGCCAACAATACATAGTTTTTTTTAATAAGTTGGTTGCTTATGTTGTTGGTAAGAGTTTAGTATAAATCTTACAGAAGGTCTTTTTGTTGTATCTATTTCACATGTTCATATTACAAATATACATATACATTGATCTTAGAAATTCTATTTTTAGTAACTTTATTTTGTTAGTACACTTTTAAAACTGTTTAGTAGCAAAGTTTTTCATTGCAGCATTATTTATCGTAGCCAGAGGTTGAAAATAGTGAATGGGCTTCAATGTTTTTATTTCTTTTTAGTCTTGAGTAGTGTGCATAGTGTAGCATTTGTGTGATAAATGAAATAAAGAAGAATATATATTAAGATTTGGTTTTCTGTACATTAAAAAATTCTTTAGAAGAAACTTAACAGTTGTTACTTATTGGTTTGAATGGACTGGATGGATGGGCATAAATGAGTGGGAGATTTGTAATTGTAGTCTTTTTTTACTTTTAGAGTTTCAGCCATTACATATTTTAAAATTAGAGATCATTATACTTCCCCACTACATAATGAAGTTGGCTGGGGGTGTAGCTCAGCGATGGAGCTTGTGCTTAGTGTGTGCGAGTCCTTTAGTCGAATTCTTGATACTGCTGCCATATATAAGAAATTAAATATTGGGGTTATTGGAATTAAAGAGGGTGGTTGTTATTTATCTAAGCTCTACTTTGTATTGACATAAACCTAAGTTATTTGGTTTTGAACAACCTGAAAGCACATATGGATATTTTACTTTACAGGTGAAGGAAGCAGAAATAATACTGCTGCCACTGGTCCATTGTACAGCGAAGCAGACAGATGTCCAATATGTCTTAATTGCCTGTTAGAGAAGGAAATTGGTTTTCCAGAAAGTTGTAATCATGTCTTCTGTATGACTTGCATTCTTAAATGGGCAGAGGTAAGTCTGAGAAGTATTAATTGTGGTTGATGTATTACCATATGTTAATTCCCTAGCATAAGTTTCCCTATATCTATTCTGTGTCTTTAGAGTTGATACTGCTTCTTACGAATTTCACAGTATTGTATTTCTCCACTACTTTGGATAAATTGCCCTGTATCGCTCAGATTCTGTCAATATATTTTTTTAAATTTTATTTTGTCTTTTAATATTTTTTATAATTAAAAAATTTCAGGTGCATACCTTTTAAAGAAAACCTTCCAAGAGAATGGATCAGACTTTTTCCTGACACTTGAAGGATAATGTCCGTTTATTACTAATGACTTCTGTGCTTTTATTATTTTCAGAGACTCTCTTATATTTTCAGAGAATTTTCACATAGCGTATTTTATTTATTCTTCTTATGGAATAACCAGAACAGATGTAATAATATCTTTCTATTTTATAGCTGGTGAATCTTGGACTTAATGTTCTAAAGCTTGGCCGAGACTTCATAGTTTAAGTAATAGATGTAAATTTAGAATTATATTTTCATTCTTGTTTTTAATTTACTGTGAACTAATTTAAAAGTCTTGAGTTAAGAGATTTTTACTGAGATTCTTCCTAGAGTGTAAATAATAGAGAAACAGCACATTTTGGATTTTTTATGTTTTACATTGACTCAGTGTGAATACTTTGGAATAAATATTAATCCATTATAAGCTCTACTGTTAAAATTTCTAAAATAAAAATCCATTTTTCATTTTAATTGTGTTGTATTCTGACTTGGTATTTTGTCAGTTTATAGAAATTAGTAAAAAAATTAGATATATCTGAAGTACTTTTAAAGTTATCTGTTAATCGTAGCACTCAAAATTGTTCAGTCCGATAAGTACATTAGAAATAATTAATTTTATGTAACTAGGATTTTTCAGAGTTCTATGTTTCACTGTATTTTCCTTCATTGTGGAAAGAACTTTGTACTGATTTTCTGCTAAGTTCTAGGGGAAGTGAAGAAAAGATTTGTTATACCAGTTGAATTTGAAATAGTATACATAGGAACTATTTTAATTTAGATTAAAACGTAAACATTTGACAAGGAACTAAAAAAGGTGAAAGTGCATTTTGGGAAAAAGTATTTTGAGTTTTGCTGAGTTAGTGTAATTGGTAAATCTGTATGTTTGTAGGAACATTGATATATAAAGTAAAAAACATTTTTCTCTACCAGTCAATTAAAGATTTAATCTGTGTTGAATTTAGTGCATCTTGGTTTGCTTTGTGATTAAATTTTTAAAAGGATTTTTGTTTAGGCAGAACGATATTTGTTGAGTGAGTAGGAAGTTTCAATTGACTGGTATACATGAATTGTGAACTTCAATAATGTACTGGTCTTCTCTAACAAAATTAGAAGATATAAAGTAAACATGGCTCTTCATTCTTCCTTAGCATGCAAAGATCATTTTTCAGCACAGGCTCAAGTTTTACCATGATGTGCATCTGAATGGGTTTGGAATATGTTCTGAGAAGTGAAATTGCCAAGTTATAGACTATGCACATATTCAACAGACAGTACTAAACTTAATTTTAAGTCCTTGTTTAATTCTTTTGTTATTGAAATACTTGATAATATACATAGAGTTGTAGATAGCACCTTTCTTGTATGTACCTTTTTCCTTGCTTTGTATTCTTGAATAAGTACATTTCATGTAAATGAAATTGCTTTTCTAAAGCAAGTATTTATTTGCTGTGTACCACTGTCTAAAAGTTTGATAACAGGCTGGGTGCAGTAGG
>PVIR01040397.1:0-13365 GCA_004026965.1 Petromus typicus | reverse complement strand
GTGTTTTCTTATTGTACTTCCCCCTCCCTGAGGACATCTGGGTGTGCTGTTAGCAATAGAGTTTAGGGCTGTGTGCCCAGTTCCCTCTGCAATCTTTCACCTGCCCTTCCCCCAGCAGGGGCTTTCTGTGAACGAAAGCAAACAGCAGAAACTATGCTCCAGTCAGGGGAGCTAGGCCTGAGAAACTTGTTGGGTGCGTCCCTGAAATAAAAAGATGATTGTGGAGGGGCCGTGGATTTCAAAAAAGGTCACTCTGTCAGGTCTTTCCAACCTGGGCCATGAGCAGACTGCTTCACCCCTCTGCAAGGTGGCCCAGATGGGTGATTCTGCAGATATAGGGTGGATAGGAATTCAGCAAACTCTCCTCTCTGCTAAAAAAAAAAAAGAAATTTCTAGAGGCTGCTTCAGCTTGGTTCTTCCCACTGAAACACTGAAGACCCTGTGGGTAACTGAAATTCAGAACCATTATTAGTGTGGAGGCTGCAGACCACAAGATCACTTTTCTCTTCACGTTTATTTCAGTTATGAAGTGATAGGACATTTGGAAATGTCTTTAAAAAGTCTCTCATAATCTCACCATCCAGGGAAGCCTGCATTGCTATTCCAGTGTGTTTTCTCTGGCCAGACAAATAGAAAAGCTTTTTTGTGTCCATAAAGTCATGCACGCAAGTTCAGTTCCTAGGATCTTTAAAAAGATCTTTCTCCTTAGTGAGATGTTACAAAGATAGTGTCTTAACATGTTGCCTTCGGGACCATACAAAATCAGGTTCAAAATGCTATGAAATACTTTTCTTCTTTCTTGTCACATCCTATTCTGAGGGCTTCTCATCTGGCAGTGAACCATGGGCGGGAGTCATCACATGGAGATGAAATGGTGGAGAGGCCTTTATTGCCACCACTCTCAGCACTTATATACAGCCCCACTTCCTTGTTCTCAACTGCCTCAAACCAGTCTTATAGGGGGCAGTCTCTGTCTCTCTGATGTGGAGTCTCCTGAGGCTAAACAATGCTGGCTCCATAAAGGAAGGCTCCATAAAGGAAGTGCAAGGCAGCACATACACAGCAGGCCCCTCCGGGCCACAGTGATTAAAGGAAAACAGAGAGACAGAGACTGCCCCCTATAAGGCTGGTTTGGGCGGTTGAGAACAAGGAAGTGGGACTGTATATAAGTGCTGAGAGTGCTGGCAATAAAGGCTTCTCCACCATTTTGTCTCCACGTGATGACCCCCACCCGAGGTTCAATGCCAGATGAGTAGCCCTCGGGAACAGGACCCGACAGCTGGAGGTCCCAACCAAGATCTGGCATTGTGAGGACTTGCCACTGGGCCACCCCGGGCCGGCACAGTAAGTAGGGGTGTATTGATTTCAGGACCGTCTCGCTATGGGGTCCTCTCACTCTAGACAGGTTATGGAGCGGCAGGTCCGCCTCCTCCTACAACAGAATGGCACTGCTATTAAGGCAGACAGTGCCTCGCTACTGGTAGAGACTGCCAATCATTTCAGTCCTTGGTTTCGGCATGGCGGAAGCCTTATGTTGTCTGACGGGGACCTTATCAAAAATGATCTCAAAAGGCTCTTAGAGATGACCAGATTCTTTCCCTGTGGCTGTCTTCTCCCTATGGAGGCTGGTGCACGTTGCACTTTGGACTAACCAGGCAAAAGTGAAAGAGGCTCTCGAGGGTAGTGAGAGGACCCTCCAAGATGTCCAAGAGGAGGTCTCCCAACAGTCACTTCAGGATTTAGATTTAAGGCAGGGGGAGAAACTGGAAGTACAAATGGGAAAGATCGAAGGAAAAATTCACTCAGGGAAAGATTGCGAAGGCGCCGCGGAGGTCTCCTCCGTGAAGTTTGCGGTCCGGACCAGGACAGCGGTACAAGGGGGGAAGAGTGATTTACAGACTCACACTGACCGTGAGGACTTAGACAGTGAAGCAGAGGAGAATAGGCTAGAGCAAGAGATAGAGAAACTAGAGGAGCAGCTACAGGTCGCGCGTTTAGAAGAGGCTGCTAGAGAGACCAGAAATAAGCTGAAAGATCTTAAACAGAGGCATCTGGACGAGATGCTCAATCAGCATTTTCAAAAGGCACACCTAAGATGGTGCCCAGGGCCTACTGCCCCTCCCTACCCGGCTTCCTGTTTACAAGAAGGCCCCTTGGGTGTCCAATTTCAGGGATATTAAGACTGATAATGCCCCTGCCTATAGCTCCAAACAGCTAGAATGTTTCTTTCGAGAGTGGGGCATTAAACACAAATTTGGTATTCCTTATAACCCCACTGGACAGGGAATTGTAGAAAAGGCCACCAAACTTTAAAAAACTACTTAGAAAAGCAATGAGGGAGGCCTCTGTCTTTACCTCAGTCTCCTTCTAATCAACTCCACCGAGTGCTTTTGACACTCAACTATTTGACAACAGATAATTCGGGAAATGCTGCAGTGGATAGACATGTAAAGCCATGGGTAGATTCAAACCTTCCTATGGTCACGTGGAAAGATATTTTAACAGGCACATGGAAAGGCCCTGACCCCATGCTGGTGACCAGCAGGGGCTCTGTTTGTGTTTATCCAACAGATGCTGATGCTCCTGTTTGGGTTCCTTCTCATCTTGTGCGTCCCGTTCACACGCCCAGAGAACAAGACAAGATGGGCATTTGTCCAGAACCCATCGATTCTTCAGCCAGCGGGGATTGACGCCCTCTTCTTCCCCTCCATCTTCACGACCAACGCAAACATGGGCAAGGCAGTCGTCTCTTTTGATGGCACACTGACCAATACCACAGAGGCCTTCCAATTGGCCCACACACTCTGTTTTGCTATTGCCCACCTTAATTTCTCAGCAAATAACCCCTGCATTCTGCTCACGCTCTATTCTTTCTTCATAATTCAACGACCAACACCTACATGTTGTACGTCAGGCCCTCATGGCGATGGAAGCTGGAGACCTCTCCTCCTACATTTGGCTCAGTATTATGGCCAGGTAGTCAAAGACGGGTAAGAAGGAGATGCAACACTAGCAACCTAAGAGAGGGGTATCCGCCAGCGCCACTGGTACATCCGTAAGCAGTGAAGTGCATCCTCCTCAACCTAAGACAGATACTGGTTGAGCCTTTTGGCATCTGAAGAAGAAGATAGGAGATGTGGGGTCCCTTGGGGCTAAACGACACTGGCTCCATAAAGGAAGTGCAAGGTGGCACGTACACAGCAGGCCCCTCCAGGCCACAGTGATTAAAGGAAAACAGAAAGACAGAGACTGCCCCTTATAAGGCTGGTTTGGGGCGGTTGAGAACAAGGAAGTGGGGCTATATATAAGTGCTGAGAGTGCGGGCAATAAAGGCTTCTCCACCATTTTGTCTCCACGTGATGACCACCGCCCAGTGTTCGATGCCAGATGAGTAGCCCTCAGGAACAGGACCTGACACTCTGTTTTCCCTTAATCACTGTGGCCCAGAGGGGCCTGCTGTGTATGTGCCACCTTGCACTTCCTTTATGGAGCTGGCGTTGTTTAGCCCCAGGGGACCCCACATCTCCCCCCTTCTTCTTTAGATGCCAAAAGGCTCGACCAGTGCCTGTTTTAGGTTGAGGATGATGCACTTCACTGCTTACCCGTCATCGGGTGTACCAGCGGCACCGGCGGATACCCCTGTCTTAGGTTGCTAGTGCTGCATCTCCTTCTTACCCGTCTTTGACTACCTGGCCATCATACTGAGCCAAATGTAGGAGGAGGGGTCTCCAGCTTCCATCGCCACGAGGGCCTGACGTACAACATGCAGCTTTTGGTCATTACGTTTTTTCCAGACACACAGAGCAAATATCACAACTCCAAACCCCAATAACAACAACATCCCTAGGGATCGAACCATCAATGGAGGAATCTCCCGAATAGCAGATCACTCGGCGTCCTCCTGAGCCTCCGTCATCCTCAGTGCCACCCTCAGTGGGTGGCGCAGGAACACTGGCAGAACAACCAGCACCAACCTTCTTGAAGGGAATTAAGAAAGAATAGGGCATGAGTGAAATGCAGGGGTTATTTGCTGAAAAATTAAGGATTAGGCATTTCAGTGAGAGGGAACGCCTGAAATTCGACTCCCGAGGCGCCTTCTTGTAAACAGGAAGCCGGGTAGGGAGGGGCAGTAGGCCCTGGGCGCCATTTTAGGCGCGCCTTTTGAAAATGCTGATTGAGCATCTCGTCCAGATGCCTCTGTTTAAGATCTTTCAGCTTATTTCTGGTCTCTCTAGCAGCCTCTTCTAAACGCGCGACCTGTAACTGCTCCTCTAGTTTCTCTATCTCTTGCTCTAGCCTATTCTCCTCTGCTTCACTGTCTAAGTCCTCACGGTCAGTGTGAGTCTGTAAATCACTCTTCCCCCCTTGTATCGCTGTCCTGGTCTGGACTGCAAACTTCACGGAGGAGACCTCCACGGCGCCTTCGCAATCTTTCCCTGAGTGAACTTTTCCTTCGATCTTTCCCATTTGTACTTCCAGTTTCTCCCCCTGCCCTAAATCTAAATCCTGAAGTGACTGTTGGGAGACCTCCTCTTGGACATCTTGGAGGGTCCTCTCACTATCCTCAAGGGCCTCTTTCACTTTTGCCTAGTTAGTCAAAAGCGCATTGTGCACCAGCCTCCAGAGGGAGAAGACAGCCACGGGGAAAGAATCTGGTCATCTCTAAGAGCCTTTTGGAGATCACTTTTGATAAGGTCCCCGTCAGACAACATAAGGCTTCCGCCATGCCGAAACCAAGGACTGAAATGATTGGCAGTCTCTACCAGTAGCGAGGCACTGTCTGCCTTAATAGCAGTGCCATTCTGTTGTAGGAGGAGGCGGACCTGCCACTCCATAACCTGTCTAGAGTGGGAGGACCCCATAGCGAGACGGTCCTGAAATCAATACACCCCTACTTACTGTGCCGGCCCGGGGTGGCCCAGTGGCAAGTCCTCACGATGCCAGATCTTGGTTGGGACCTCCAGCTGTCGGGTCCTGTTCCCGAGGGCTTCTCATCTGGCAGTGAACCATGGGGCGGGGGTCATCACGTGGAGACGAAATGGTGGAGAAGCCTTTATTGCCAGCACTCTCAGCACTTATATACAGCCCCACTTCCTTGTTCTCAACCGCCCAAACCAGCCTTATAGTGGGCAGTCTCTGTCTCTGTTTTTCCTTAATCACTGTGGCCCGGAGGGGCCCCCTATGTATGTGCTACCTTGCACTTCCTTTATGGAGCCGGCGTTGTTTAGCCCCAGGGGACCCCACACTTTCTTTCTTTCCTTCTTTTTCTTCCTTCCTTCTTTTTCTTTCTTCCCCCATTTCTTTGCTCTCGTATTCACAGGATCACATCTTATCTTCTACCCTGCAGTCACAGACTTAGAAGGAAGCAAAGCCTGCATTTTTAACTCCCTGTCTCACCTGGAGGCTCCTATCTGTAGTAGTGTCTTCTCTGCAGTCAGCACTTCCAAGAAACCAGGACAAGACTGATTGGTTTCAGATTATTTTTTTTTAATGTTTTAAATAATTTGAATCTTTATTGGTATATTTTATATATATACACATCATGATCACACTCCACATTGAGAATTTGTACCAGTAAATGACATGCTTTAATTCTCAAGATTTTTTAGAAGAAAACATACACCAGATGCAGAATTCTTCCTCTTGTCAGTGTCACTCATTTCTCGCTGTGCAACTTGACTTGTCAAGATCCTAGCGACCCTTCTTATACTACAGAATGGAAACCACAAAAGTGGGTACGTTCAGACTGAACAAGCCTCACATTACGTTAAATAATAAGACATCTTTTTTTTAGCACTTTAATATGTAATTGACATATAATTCACTGAATCTTCACAACAGCCCTCTGAAGAAGCTGAGGTATAGAAAGGCCAGGTAACTTCCTAAGCCTGGCTGTCCAGTTAGTTAGTAGCACATCCTGAGTCCTAATGTCACATTCAATCCCCAAAGGCTCCACCTAGCAATCACAGCACAAAAATACCTCATCACACACAATTTCTTATAAGGTGTAGCGACATTCTTCCATCCTGTGATAAGGAATCTGTTTCCTCTCCCGGATCCTACATAGGCCTTAAAACTGTCTTGACCTAGAGTGAAAGAAGTGACATTGACTTTGAAGGCAGCCATCTAAAGACAACACAGCTTCTGCCTGGCTTCCTTTCTTTCTTGGAGCAATTTCCTGTAGAATCTAGCTATTATGTTGTAAGAAAATTTGTTACCATGGAGAGGCCTTTTGGGATGTTTGGGCTACCAGCTCCAAAGAAGCTTCCTGTCATTGGCTACCTCAACCTCCAGAGTACTGAGAATTTCAGCCTTCAAATGATCCCAGCCCCAACTCTAAGAGTCTTCCCTGAGGCCCTAGACACCAATGAGAATAAAGTCACTCTGTCCTTACTAGGGCTATTGGGATTCCTGGCCTACAAAAATTGCACAAGATGACAAATGATTACCATTGTTTGTCACCACTAAGATTTAAGCTGATTAACTGTGTAGTGGGAGGAACTGAGGACATTGCTCTTAATTATCTTTAGGGCTTGGAGAGGCTCAAAGGGCCCTCCAGCCCTGCCTTTGCTCTCATTGCCTCTCAGGTTCTACCACCAAACTCAATTGTGCTATGAAGGAATTTTTTCATAGGTTTTCTTAGCCTAGTTCCTTCAAGCAATTATTGCACTATGGGAGGTGTAAGTGTTTACATTTTCTCAGGTCCTTTGTGGCAGAAAAAGAAAAACCTGCCTTAGTACCTCTCAATCATATGTCATGTTAGGCTAGATATTAACTTGGTGTCTTTGAGGAGAAATGCACCCATTCCTTCCACAATTATTGGCTAAAAGTTCACTCAAAGCAGTGCCGAGCTTAGGGTTTGCTCAACCAAAAGACATCCTGAAATAATTTCCTTAACAACACCAACAGAAAAGCAGAAATGTGATATGTGCTTGAAAACTTGACTGACAGGTCTTTCTAATGCTCTTCACTAGAATAGCAAAATTAATGGGGTAAGAACGGGATGGGTCAATAACCCTCCAAAAAATATACAGGCTAACAGCCAGGGAAGAAAGATCCACTGTTGTTAGAAAAGACTTCAGAAGCAGGAAACACTTGGCTGACAATGGCATTAAATATTAGTAATGTTTTTAAAGTGTGTATGTAACTTTAAACCAGAGATCTAAAAATGACATTTGTAAAATGGGTGTCTTTATAGATTTTGGACAGCCTTTATAAAATCTATATTCATGGCTCAAATATAATCAAGTATGTGGAAGATACAGAAATATACTTCATTTCTATTTTATAAGTAGTGTTTGAAAACTACAGTGAATGTTCAAATTTTTAAAAATGTATTCCATAAAATGACACAGGGCCATTAATTTCCCTCAAAATACTCCCCCACACTGCACTCCCAACACAATTATCTTACTGGTCTTGGTACTTTCTGTAGCAGTTCTAGAAGTTCTCTTCTGTGAGTGTTTTTATAAGCAGTATCAAAAATGTAGCGAAGGCTGCTCCTAAGTGCCATCCAATGGCAAAGGAGGCTCATAACAACATTGCAGTGTGTCCTCAGCCACCTTATTCACTGGATCTGGCACCACGCAACTTCTGGTTGTTTCCCAAAGTCAAAATGACCATGAAAAGTAAACATTTTGAATTGATTCAGGATATAGAAGCAGCCACAATGGTGCAACTAAAGAGACTCACAAAAGAAGACTTTCAGAACTTCTTCAGTAAGTGGAGGAGCAATAGGATAAGTGCATTGATAGTAAAGGGGAATGCTTAGAAGAGAATTCATGGCAATTTCTTCTTACTGTAGTAGTTATTAAAATTAAAATATGCACTGCATTTTTCAATCATACCTTACAGCTCCATGTGACGGATCTGGACAGTGACAGCAATTACACCATTAGCTCCTGAGCACCATGCCTCCATAAGTGATCATTTTAAAGTATAATTCCAATAAAGTCTCTCTTGTGTTAGCCACTACTTTTTCACTGTTTGGCATAATGACTAGAGTCTGTAGCAAATTATGACCCCAGATATTAAGCCTATGTCATCTCACTGACATTTCATCCCTCCTTCCTACTTGTATTCCACCTGCACTAGTTGTAATACCTTGATCATAACCCGCCTCAGGGCCTTTGTACTTACATTCGCTACTTATCCCTGAATATATACTGTACTCACATCCTCACTTTTACAGACAGATCTTCAAATGCTACCTTTAGAAAAACCTGTCTGGTGTTCATCTAGAAAATAGCAACCATACAAAATATGTTTTTCAAAAGTAGTCACAACTATAGTTCCAGTCCCACATGATCTTACAAAAATTTGCTACTCCTTGTCAACAAGTAAAGCCTTTTTTCCCTCCTAGAGATGGAGCCTGTAACTGTCACAACAGATGAAATCCCACAGAAAAAGAAAAAGGCAGTGGATTTCCAACAATGGGTTGTAACAGGTGATGCTTTCTTTCTAGGGCATATACTCTTGGAAAGAAGCCACCATTTATTTAAAAAAAAAAAATAAAGACCACAGGGAAAAACCACACACAGGTATTTCTTTCAACAGCCCTAATATCTTGTCCAGTAGCAGGCACCAATCCTCAGAGATGAGACTGAGCCCTCAGATGAGCAAAGCCTGCAGCTATCAAGCCACTCCGGCCAGTGCGGGACACAAGCTGTCCCTGCCAAGACCTCCCCATATTGCAGATCTGTGAACAAATAAACCATTTTTGTTGCAATTTGTTACACAGCCATGCAATTACAGTATGTTTTTGGTGTCAGATGAGAGATGTGGTGGCAATAACAAAAAATGCATTAAACAAAGGAGAGAGGTTTGGGGGTAATGAAAAAGGGTGCTAGTAACAGTGTTAAGGATCTAGAAAAGACTTTTAGTGAAATCCTAATACTCTTTCATAAAGAAGAAGTAACGGTTTTTAAGAATCCAAAGAAAAAATTATAGGAAGCTGAGAAGGAGGAAATCCTTGTTAAGCAGTGGGTGGAAGCTTAGCAACACTATACCTGCAAAAACATAAAAGACTGAATATGCATCTATGTAATCTAGTTAAGAGATTTTAGGCAGAATATTAAAAGCACTTCCTGTTTTCTTTTTATTGTGAATGATAAAATGAGAGGAGAGAAAGATGGTCTTTAAAAGGAAGTATTCATATTTCAAATTAAATCTGGAGGATACATAAAGGACCAGGATTTTCTAAATTCAAAAATAAAATTATTTCTTAATCCAAGATTGTCCAGTATTCTCAAACTAAGAGAAGGATTCAGAGAAAACACTAAACCCAGAGTGGAACTAAAAGATTCTTTATTATGGGCCAGGGATTTAGCTCAGTGGTTCCTGTGCCTGCCTTGCAAGCACAAGGATCCTAGTTCAATCCCTGGTAACCACATACAACAAAGCCAGGCCTGGAGATTCACCGCCACCAGTAATCAGTACCACATACCACAGCGCTGGGCGTGGTGACTCACGCCTGTAATCCCAGCACTTGGGAGGCAGAGACAGGAAGATTGCTGAGTTTGAGGCTGAGTTCAGGACCAGCCTGAACTACAGAGCAAGGCCTTGTATCAAAATAAATAAATAAATAAATAAATAGGATTCTCTATTAAAATTTTAGAAATACCTACTGGACAAATGGATGCACCTTGAGGACATCCTCATAAGTGAAATAAATACATCACAGATGTTTAAATATCATGTCTTTTCTCTGGTATGAGAAAAGGAAGATGTAAATGAGTTCTATATATATAGTTGATATTGTGAAATAGAAAATATTTTAAAGGAAAAAGGGTGTAGGGGTAAATAACAAGGGGGCGAAGAATGTAATAGTAATAAAAAATGAAAACAAAGCTTATGTATATAAGGGGTGGGAGGTTGCAGGGTGGAAGGAAGGGGAAAAATGAGAATCAAGTCATGTCATATTCTGGTACAAACTCTCAATGTTGAATGTGATGATGTGTATTCACAATGTACCAAAAAAGATTTGAACTTAAAAAAAAAAAAAAAGAAAGAAATAGCTACTGCAGTGTCTCAATAATTGTTCCCTTCAAGCCAAAGGATCTTCAGAAGATCTAAAGATCTTCAGGTCTAGGGATGCAGCTCCATGGCAGAATATCTGCCTCCATTGATGCCTGAGTTCAGTCCCTAGTACCACAAAGAGAAAAACAAGAAAACACACACACACACACACACACACACACACACATCCAGATGGTAAGATCTCCAAGGAGTGACTCTGTTAACCATTAGAGTCTTTCTTTAACATTTTTCCTCTTTCCAGCACTTCCCACATGTTAGTAAGTACTCTTCCACTGAGCTACATCTCCACCTAATACAACTCTAATAGAAATCTTAAGAATTTAAAGAATTTTGTTACAGCTTTATAGAAAGCCTACAGTAAAAAATCTTGACAAGTCTGTGTGTGTAGTTTTTGTCTAGTGATGTATATTCATTAAAAACTGATGAATCTCTGAAAGAACTATATTGGCTTGGAAGAAAAAGAAGATTTAATGAAGATGTTACATGTAGCAAATAGACCAGGGAAACTATTCAACTGTAAAATGTATCACTAAAAATAAGAAGATTTGAACATAATCAAGATCCACAGAGAACCTTTGTGGGGCAGTAAAATTACTCTCCCTAATCTGATAATTAATAGCCTGTATTCTAAGGATCTCAAAATTTTCATGGATTCCTATGCACTTCCTGCTTCACTTTTTTTGAAAAAGGAGGTCTACAGCAACTCCCCTCTGGAAGTTACCATCATTGTGTGTTGCATAGGAAGAGAGGAGCCAACTTGTTTCTTGAGATGACAAATCTTAAATAGGAACTGTTGTTTCTTGAAGCTCTGTTCAGGATATGAAATCCAAGGGGTAGATTTTGCTGCATGTGGCTGTCACCTGAGACTGAGATTACACTTGAGCTTTCCAAACAGAAGGGAGGCTTTTGTTGTATATGAGAGGGTCGTGAATTATTGCAGCACAGGGTAGCCTATGGCAGAGTATATTGTCCAAAACAGCCACTGTAGTAGTCTTGTTGGACACAATCTTCTAGCACCATATCATTTCCAATTAAGAGGTGAAGTTTTGCTAGGCACAGTTGTGCACATTTTTAAGCCCTGTTACTTGAGGCAGGAAAATCACAAGTTCAAGGTCAGCCCAGGCACTTTAGCAAGTCTGTTCATCTTCCCTTTGGGAGGAACTTGAGAAATGTAGCACCTATTTAAAGCTATGATAAACAGTTGTAGAAACACAAGAAAGTCAATAAATAGAAATTCATTTAAAAAAAGGATAGCTTCACTGTCACATATATATTTACTATCCCTAAATTAAAAATTCAAAGCATTTTACTTACCATGTTAAAAGACAGAATTTTCCACAGAATAGCCCATACTGATATTAAAATTCATACAGTAAAAGGAACAGCAATGAAAAGCCAAGGTAATCGATACCCACACATGTGGAAGGACCAACAAAACAGACTAGAGAATCCAGAAATATCCACACATGCACATTACAATATATAGTAAAGCTGGCCATATAGAGAGTAGAAAAATAATAATCTTTTTGGTAGATGATGCTGGGACATTTTGTGTCCATATAAAAACATTAAGTCAGAGCTCTTCCACTCTCCAATTCCTGGTAGATTTTAGACCTGTTTAGGCAACATTATAAAATTCAAAACTAATGTAAAAGTGTATGCAGATAGCTTAGGATAGGGAAGGATTTCTTAAACAACATACAAATATACTGACTTTAAAGAATAAATTTGAGAGAATTGATTGTGTTCAAATTCAGAATTTATGTTCATCCAAGGATACCACAAAGAAGGTACAAAGAAAGTCACTGACTGGGAGAGATATTTGCAATATTCATAAACCCACGAAACATTAGCATTAAAATAACTCCTTCGCATCACTGTAGTAAATAGAAAAATGCAAATTATAACCAGAATAAAATAGTTTTCACAGCTTTCAGCTTTGCAAAATACTTGAGTCTGTTCATACCAAATGTGGGCAAGAATGTGAGAGAAAGAGAAATTTCAAACATCCTGATAGAATTATAAATAGGTCTTTATAGAGAAACTTGGCAGTTGCTAATAAAATTGAAGCCACACATAGTATAGGACCCAGTATATTTCCACTTCTAGGTATATATCTTACAAAAACTTTTAACATATATGTGTGAAAAACTACACACAAAAATATTTGCAGAGGCATTGTTTGTTATAAGATAACACTAGAAACAACCTAAGTATTCATGAGGTCAAAAATGGAAAAACAAATTGTGGTTTATTCATAAAGCAGACTGCACTTAAGCAGACTACAGACTGTTTTACTGCACTTAAAAAGAGTGAGCTGAATTACACATGTGTACACAGATAAATCTCTAAAATGTGCTATTAAGTAAAAAACTCAAGTTGTAGAATGAAGCAAACATAATGATCCACTTACATACAGCTTCAAAACATGCAAAACAGGATGGTAGTTTAGGATTCTGCATATGCTGTAAAAATGTTAAAATTTCTTTGGGAATGGTAAAAACAAATCCACAATAAAAATAAAATCCATGTGGAAGAGGAGGACTAGAAAGAGGTAATAGGAAATTCAAGTATATTTGTGATGTTTTATTTATTTAAAAGGAAAAAGTAGGCTATGGAAAAATGGTAAGATTTCCTACACCCCTCACAACCTATATACATAAGCTTTGTTGTAGGAAGGGAAAGGGAGGGGGTAAAAAATGAGAATCATGCACAGGTACAAATTCTCAATGTTGAATGGTTTCATAAATGTATGTTTAAAATGTACCAATAAATTCAATTTTAAAAGCTGTCATAAAGTTTAATGTGCTTAGGTAAGCACTCAATGCATCATTTTCTACCCATTTCTGTTGACATTATTTTTAAAACCTTAATGAGAATCATAAGCCTCAATAACTCATAGCATTTATTGCTTTATTTGTGGATATAGTAACACATGTTACCCAACTTTGATAGTGATATTCTAAAAATCTACACAGAAGATGTTTATGTTGTTCTCTGAAGTCAAATCCACATATTGTCAACAGAGCTCTTCAGTTTTAACTACAATGAACCATCAGTTAGTCTGGCTTTTCTGGCAGAAAGATTTCTTTTTAATTTATCATCAGAAAATGTATTTAGGATGGACATTGTACAAAAGAAAGGTAAATTGTTTTCAGTTAGCCCTCAACATGTCTAAAGTCCAGAAAGAAAAGAAAAATCTAGCATATCCGCTGTGGTTACTAAGGCCATACTAAACATCAAACTTCAACCTTTCAGAGTGAGAAAGGAGCTTGATACAAGTCCTACAGGGCCTAGGGGAGAAGGCATATTGATCCACCTGCTCTT
>PVIR01040396.1:0-13365 GCA_004026965.1 Petromus typicus | reverse complement strand
TCAGATGGGCCTTTTCGGAGGTAGCTATAAATAGAGTGTGTGTGATGCTGGGATTAAGGATGGGTAGTTATTAACTCAGTACGCTGATTGGCTTGGCATTGCCCTAATCCCAGTAGTCTAGGTAAAACAAAAGTGACAAAAAGGCACTTGTTGGTTCCCTTACTGTTTTTGCTATGTTCCACCATGATGACCTATTGCCCCTCTTCCATGTGTCACTCAGTCTTGGAATCAGTCGATTATGGATTCAAATTTCTGTAAACTGAAATAAATAAACTTTTCTTCTTTTAACTTTGGGTGTTGGGTATTTTGTCTCAGCAAAAAGAAAAGTAACTAAAAGTAAACCACAGGACTTCTCACAGACATTACTATATAATTATACACGATCTAAAGTGGAAGTTAGATGAAGTACTTTCTAAACTTGTCTAGCCAGTAATCCTTTTATCACACTTTACTGCAAAACAGACTAAGAAATGTGCTGTTTCCAAACAGCACTCATTCTCTGAGCTATCTGTAACTGTTTGCTCAGGCATACCTTCCTCCCCTGTTCTATAGTACTTCTTGTCTACATAAGTATTGTTACATGAAGAGCTCTGTGCTTCTATTCAGATACTTGATGTTATCACCTAATAAAACCCATAATGCCATTTGTGACCATATTACCCTTACATTTTTATATTAATTACCTCATTTCAATTCCTTTTTTTTTTTTAGCTTTTTTGAGACAGGGTCTCGCTTTGTGGTTCAGGCTGGCCCTGAGCTCAGCCTCAAACTCACATCACAGCAATCCTCCTGCCTCTGCCTCCCGAGTGCTGGGGTTACAGGCGTGAGCTGCCACACCCGGCACTGTGGTGTGTGGTACTGGTTGTTGCTGGGCGTGAGTCTCCACGCCCAGTATGGTATGTGGTTACCAAGGATTGAACCCGGGTCCTTGCGCTTGCAAGACAGGCACCAGAACCACTGAGCTAACTCCCTGGCCCCTCATTTCAATTCCTTAAATCATAAGAACATTATTTCATCAATATTCATATCATCATCACAAAAGAATATAAGAGCACAAAGAAAAACAACATTTTTCATGAATCCTCCAGATACCATCAAAACAAAACTGTACAATCAGGAGTTATTTGCTACTTTTAACTGTTAAAATACCACATTTCACTGAATATATTTCCTATTCTAATTTCCTCTGCAGCTATGTATACTAACAATAATTTTTAACACAAACTGTATATTCACTGCTAGGTGGCTTAACCCCCCAGCAGTATGTGGATGATTGTCCCATGCATGACTATAGCACTTCTACCACCAATGGTACAAGCTGCCCAATGAGACAGTCATGCATGTATCACTGGTGGTTCTGGGTGATGGGAATGTGTTAAAATAGTATATTCATTCACCAAAAAAGTTAACATATAATCTAGAATGATGGCGAGTAAAAGTCTCTGTTTACAAAAGTATAAATGGGTAAAATAGGCAAGTAGTATACCACTACTTGATATAAGCAGAAAGAAAGTGCTGCACACTGCCTGGCGTGCAAGCAAGCCCATCGCCCAATGTCTGCCCTGGATGGGGTAAAGACGCACTTCTGCATACCTTTCTGGACCTAACTAAAAGACAGCTAAGAGAAAGGCAATGAAGAGAGGCCCGGGTTCCACAGCTCCAGCGTGGCTTCCTTGTACCAAAAGAAGACAGAGCCCAAATTTGAGGGTGAGTTTGGGGCTCACCAAGCCTGTTATGATGTAGTGAGGCAAGTGCGGCTCGGTGAAGGTGGGCAGCTACTTGACATCAGCAGGCTGCAGCACCTCAGTGTCTTACCACACGTCCACTGGCTATATCCTCATCACTGCTTCCTCCCAGAAATGACGCTTCACCTGGCTCAGAGGCTGCAGTGAGCTCCGACCCAAACCCTGAACAGGCCATGCTGCTGCCTGCCCGGGGCCAGTTCTTCCTGCTCTTCTTAGCTTTAGTGACCTTAGCATGATTGGCTAAGGACCCAACCCAGCAGACCACATTGATCATGTTGCATGTTCTGGTGTCTGTCAGTGCAAATGACAGGCTCAGCTTGAGTTCTGAGGCCCACAATGCACTACAGCTCCCCCATCATGCCTGGCACAGCTTCAGTCACTGCCCAGCACAATGTGCTGCTCCACAGCCATCAGGACTCCCTGCAGCACACTGATGACACCTGACAATCTACATGTGACCTTCGTGACCTAGCAGCTAAGTAAGACCAGGGACCAATGAGCAGTCAGTGACAAGTGAAAAGGATATCAAATCTGACAACACATCCATAATAGACTGTTTTCAAAGATGGCTTACATTGGTTTCCTAGAATGCCACAAGATACTGCAAACTGGATGGCTCTTAAAGGTCAGAAATGCACTGTCTCATGGTTCTGAAAGCAGATTTTCAAGTCTAAGAGTCAGCAAGATTGTTTTCCCTATAGAACCTATGGGAGAATCTTTCTTTGCTTCTTCCCAGCTTTTGGTGGTTTCCAGCAATCACTGGCCAGGCCTAGCCACTCCAATCTCTGCTTCTACTGCATGTGGCACATTCATCTAGGGGATTTCTATTTCTCTAAATACTTTGTGACAACGCTATTTCCAAATAAGTCCCATCCTGAGGTACTAAAACATTGAAATAATAGAGCTTCAACCTATCTTTTTGGAGGACAGAATTCAAACCAAAAAATGGCTACATGTCCTCTCACATCTTCCCACCAAGTGGTGCACTGTTTCCCTCCCCTGAATCCAAGCAGAGATTTTTCATGGATCAAACCAACATTATATACCAAAAGTGACAGTTATGACAGTTACTCAGTTATGATCCTGCTAAGAAGCCCAAATTAAAGGCTGATAATGTATCTCAGTGACAGAGCATTCAACAGGTCCTGGGCTCAATGCACAGCAATAAAAAAGTACATAAATAATATATAACAATATCTAAAAGAACCCCAAGAAATTAAAAGTATTAATGAAGACATCATATAGAATGTTTTGTTTTAGAAAGATTCAAAGCATAGTTGAGAAAAAACACCTTTTTATTTGCTTAGAAAATGCTATAAACAGGCACAAGCACAGTATACTAAGAAAATACAATTATCAGAATCAGAAAATTACATTAGTGCTCTGGAGGCTTGAGAATAATATTTACTTAATTTAGGAAAACATATCATTGATTTGGGTCTCAGAGTCCAAAAGCATATAAACCTTCAGGACAAAGTTAAACCATGTCATTACTTTTTCATGGCTATTAAATGACACTTTAGGGCCAGGGATTTAGCTCAGTGGTTCTGGTGCCTGTCTTGCAAATGCAAGGACCCGGGTTCCATTCCCCCAGTAACCTATACAATACTGGCGTTGAGACTCACATCCAGCAGCAATCAGTACCACATACCACAGTGCTGGGCGTGGTGCTCAAGCCGGTAATCCCAGCACTTGGGAGGCAGAGGCAGGAGGATTGCTGTGGTGTGAGTTTGAGGCTGAGCTTAGGGCCAGCCTGAACTACAAAGCAAGACACTGTCTCAAAAAAAAAAGAAAAAAAAAATGACATTTTAATTAGCATGCTAAAACAGTGCCAAGAAATAGGACCTTTAAGGGGTATGGGGCACTCACCAGCAATCCCGCCACTCCAAGAGGTTGAGACAGGCACACTACAAACACAAGAAAGCCCAGCTTGGGCGACTTAGCAAGACCATGTCTCAAAATTTTATTAAAGTAAAAGGGCAGAAGATGTAGCCTAGTATGAGGGCCCTGGGTTCAATTTTCAGTATGGCAAAAAGAAAAAGAAAAAAAAGATCATCATCATGGTAAGGCATCTATATAACAAATAAGGCTTTTTGTTTTGTTAAAGACAGGGTCTTACAAAATCGAGATTGAACTCAACTGATCTCAGCCACCCACAAAGCTGGAATTAGAGACAGGCATGCACCACCACCACTGTGCCCTAATAGAAAGTAGGCTGTTTTGTTGCAATCAGAATACTGTCTTCTTGGTATAAGAAATACGCTGGAGGGCCAGGGATTTAGCTCAGTGGTTCCAGCACCTGCCTTGCAATTGCAAGATTCCGAGTTTGATTCCCCAGTAACCACATACCACAGTGCCAGGCATGGTGACTCACACCTGTAATCCCAGTACTAGGGCAACAGAAGCAGGAGGATTGTTGTGAGTTCCAGGCTCACATAAGCTACATAGTGAGCTCAGGGCTAGCCTAAACAATGAAGCCAGACCCTGTCTCAAAAAAAAATTATATCACAGTATCATACTGCACAGGAAAAAACTAAAAGCAATTCCTCTAATATTAAGACTGAATCAGGTATGGTGGTATACACCTGATATCTCAGGATTCCAGGAGAATAAAACAGGAGGATCACAAGTTTGAGCCCAGACTGGGCCATTTAGTAACTTAGCAAGACCCTGTCTCAAAAGACTCCCATGTTTTGTGACCCAACAGAATTAAAACTGTTAATTAAAATGGCCACATTAACCAAAGTTTTGGGCTGGGGATGTAGCTCAGTGACACTGCATCTGCTTGGCAAGTGCAAGGTCCTGAGTTCAATCCCTGGTGGGAGAGCAGATTTTTCAACAAAAGTTTCAACATAATTATCATCCAATAATTGAACTAGAAAAAACTAGAACTAGAAAAAACTATAAAATTCATATGGAAATACAAAAAACCCAGAATAGCTGAAGCAATCCTAAGCATAAAGAGCCAATCTAAAGGTGTCATAATATCTGATTTTAAATTACCCTACAAAGCAATAGTAACAAAAACAGCACAGTACTGGCACGAAAAATAGATACACAGACCAAAAGAAGAGAAGGAGGATTCTTATCGCTTATGCCTAGGTTGCCCCTTAAAGTCTCATGTATTCAGAGATGGCACTTCAGAAAGCTGATTGGATCACAGGGACACTAAACTCATGAGTGGACTATCCACTGATGAGTTTACAGCAAAATGTGCTATTAGGAGATGAGGCCTGGTTGAAAGAGTGTGACCCTAGGGACATGGCTTTGAAAGGTGCAACTCCTTCCCCAGTTTTCTCTGCTTCTCGGCTGCCATGAGTTCAGCAGCTTTCTTCCACAATGCCCTTCTGCTATGATGTTTATCCTTGGAGCCAAACAATTAGGGACTGACTTTCCTAAAACAGGAACCAAATTAAACTTTCTCCTCTTTTACCTTGCACATGTGATATATTATAACCCGGCTTGGAAACTAATACAACAACTCACAGAACTACATCCACCTGATTCTGGCTTGGAAACTAATACAACAAACTTGCACAATTACATCTACCTGATTCTGGACAAGCACAGGTATAAAACATGTTAGAGAAAAGACAGCATCTTTAACAAATGGTGCTGGAAAAACTAGATGTCCATATTAGAAGACTGAAACTACATCCTTATCTCTTCCCCTATACAAAAATCAAGCCACTGCTGGCATCATGGTGCACACCTGTAATGCCAGCATTTGGGAGGCTGAGGCAGGAGGACTGTCACAAGTTCAAGGCCAGCCTGGGCTAAACAGTGAGTTCAAAGACAGCAAAACTACACAACAAGAACCTGTCTCAATAAACACATGCCAGGCACAGTGGCTCATGTCTGTAATCCCAGCGTGGTCTTTACAGTGAGTTCAAGGCCAGTCTGCACTGTGTACTAAGAGTTTGTATCAGAAAAACAAACAAGTCAATGTTGCTCCCTCTTGCAGGCAGCTCACCTTCATGCTGCAGCGTGCACTCCTTTTCCTACTTTCACTTGGCCCACACTAGTTCTGCAAAGCCTGATGCTTTTTCTACCTTTAATAAACATTTGCTACCATTTGGTTTATCTCAACCAGTTCTTTGCTCAGGACAGAAAGAACCTAGAAATGCTTTCCACCTCTCAGAAACTCTAACACCTCAAAATCCAGTAACATATCTTGGTGGGCTAGCCAGAAAAACAAGGCCATTGACAACCCCAGGGAAACCTCATGAACTGAGCCCCACAGATTTCACTAGCTTGGCTTGACCCTGCCAATTTGAAGGGGAATAGCTTATATACTGCTGTAATGTGGTTCGTGTTCAATACAAACTAGGAAATAGTGAGAGATGGGTACAGGATGGCCATTTAAATTATGAGTCTATTTTACAGTTAAATCATTTCCTTTTTTTTTTTAGGTTTTTTGAGACAGGGTTTTACTTTGTAGTTCAGGCTGGCCCTCACCTCAGCCTCCAACTCACATCACAGCAATCCTCCTGCCTCTGCCTCCCGAGTGCTGGGATTACAGGCGTGAGCTACTACGCCCGGCACTGTGGTATGTGGTACTGGTTGCTGGTGGGCGTGAGTCTCCAAGTCCAGTATGGTGTGTGATTACCGGGGATCGAACCCAGGTCCTTGCGCTTGCAAGACAGGTGCCGGAACCACTGAGCTAAATCCCCGGCCCCCAGTTAAATCATTTCTGCTTAAAACAAAGAAGGTAGAGTGAGATTTCTTAGATTCGGGCTTTTATGACCCTTTATGTGAGGAAAATCCCAAGAGTATTCAGAGTGGTATACAATAGAGCAATATGAGTCACTCATCTGTTTAATGAAGACATCCACCACATTCAGAGTTCTCGACCTCCTCACCATAATCCTCAGCTTTCTTTTCTTGATCCCAGCCAGTGGGTCACAATAAGCCAAGGTAGTTGGAACACCCACTCCCCAGCAGGTCAAGCCCATAGCCCCTTTCAGCAGGAAACAGATATATAAAGATGGAGACCTCAATTCCCTGAGCACCCCATAAAGAATTTTGGGGATGTGTCCCTCAGGGAGAAATGAGACAGGAGATTAGGACATGCCAAAACTGGCTGGGGAAGTAGACATGACCTGTTAACTACAAAATCGCAAGGCACATGGGCAGGACAGTTCCCAAAGCCTGGCATGTGGACTTCTCACAAGAACTCAAGCAGGTTTTCAATAGACCTGGCATCAGCCTGATAGAAAATGGGTAGCCCATACTGAGGTTTTGCCACACGTTCCTTCGTGCATGGTTGCCCCATCCCCATGCTATAAGGGTGTACTTCTTCTCCTATTTTAACTTGGCTCAAATTCACTCTGCAGAACTTGTTTCTTCTTTTACCTTCAATAAAACTTTGCTACTGTTTTTGCAGTCTTGATCAATTCTTTGCTCAGCAGAGAACCTAGAAACCACCTTCAGAAGGAAACTCCAACACCCTAAAATCCAGTAACAGGAGGAACACAGGAATTTTTATTGGAAATAAGAACAATCGGAATAGTTCCCGGATTTCCAGAAGGGATCCCAAAATGGATGGCACATGCCCTGCTGATCAAAAGTGAATTATAGATAAACAGAACACAAGTTGCTCAATTATTCAGTGGGCACCTGTCACAGGTGGCATTATGGATTTAAAATGACCGACTGGGACTCAGACTTTCAACCAGTTCTCTGACAATGTTTCCAGTGTTTAAAGAAAATTGGAATAACAGAGGAACTGATTAATTTGCATTATAATTTCTTCAAAATTCAAAAACTTATTAGGGAGTGGCTGCATCTCCCTTTAATAGGAGTTGCACTGCATTCCATGTCATCTGAGGAATTCATTCTTTGTCCAAAGTCCTAGTTCACAGTCTATCCTTAATTTTTAGCAATAAGGCTATTCACCCAATTTTATCTCAGGCCCTTCCACTAGCTAGCTGCCTTACTCAAAAGCTAACTAAATAAACTATTGTTGGAACAATGCAGCAGCATCTCAGGAGGAGCCTCAGTTGGCCTTGGCTCGACAGGCCAAGCTTATCCTCACCAGCTTGTCACACCAAGAACCAGTTCGGGTGCAAAAAGCCCGTAGTCCTGGGAAACAGGTGCAGTTGGAAAGGGCCACCCTCTCACCTGGAACACACTGCACATTTCTGGGAACCTGGTACTAAACCATTCCTAGACAACCTGCTTCTGGGTTGAGGTTTCATATATAGCACAGCAGCTCCCTCTGCGATCTACGGCTAAGCGTGTGGCACACAGCTGTAATCCTAGCACTGGAGAGGCTGAGGCAGGATTGTCAGTTGGAGGCCAAATGGGATTACATAGTGAGTTCAAGGCCAGCTTGAACTACATAGCAAGACCCTGTCTCAAAAAAAAAAAAAAAACCCTTGACACAAAAACTGCCATATTCTACATCACCTTACAGAAAGATTTTTTAAATCTAGGTATAGAATAAGATGAGTAGACCAAGATGACAACGGACAGCTGCACAAAGTCTGTCACATATACTGTTCTTTTGATCCTCTGTCTGTGTATCCCTCTCTCTTACTTCTAACTTTTTCTCTGTACCTGTTTGTCTCTCTTTGAATCTTTGTCTTTATTTTCCTTTCCATCATTCTGTTACACATGTACCCTAATGCCAATACACTCACAAACAGAAGCACACACATGTATATTTACACATTTTGCCAGTATGAAAAAATTCTATCCAACTTATTTGAAATATATCTCATTAAAGTAATCTCCACATTTTTTTTCTCATTTTTGAGACAGGGTCTTACTGTGTAGTCCAGGCTGGCCTTGAGCTCTATGTATCCCAGGTTGGCCTCAAACTCTCTCAGCAATCCTCCTGCCTCAGCCCCCCAAATGCTAGGACACCCAACTAGTCTCCATACTGTTAAATTTCTTAATGTTATTCACCCTTAATACACCTGTTTAGCTCATTTACTTATCATTTTAAAATAAAGCCAGAGTGGTAGCATGTGCCTGCATATCTGGACGTGGAAGGCCGAGGCAGAAGGGCCAGAAGTTCAAGGCCAACTTGGGCTACATAGAGAGTTCAAGGCCAGGCTGAACTATCTCAAAGAAAAATAAATCAGTAGATTTAAAATTAAAATCTACATTAAGATCCATAAATTAATCTATAACTGTTGATAACACTAATATACTGTTTTAAATAAAATCCATTGAAACCATGAAAAACACAAATATATCCATTCAAAACAGATTAAAGGTCCAGGTACAACACATGAAACTTTCATTTCTATTTTTTGTTTTTGTTTCTTTTTTTTTTTTAGAGTTTTGAGACAAGGTCTCACTATGTGGTCCAGGCCAGCCATGAGCTCACAGCAATTCTCCTGCCTCTGCTTCCCAAGTACAGGGATTACAGGTGTGAGCCACCATGCCCAACAAAACTTTCAGACTTCTAGAAGAAAACAAGGAAAATATCTGAAACCATAGGTACAGGATTCTATTAGCAAAGGAAATGATAAGTATAGAATTAAATATACAAAGTTAAAGTTTCTATAAAGCAAAGGAAATAATGACAAATGCAGACAGGTTTCAACCTGTCCCAGCCTCCCAAGTACTGAAATGACAGGCATGCACCACCATGCTCAGCCTAAAGTAATTTCTTGAAGAATTTCAGTCTGATGCTAACCAAGATAAGCTAATCTCACAAAGTTAAATATCACATGTTTTCTCCTATATTAGCAATCTAAAATAAAGGGGAAAAGGAAAAGCAAAAAAAAAAGACACAACAGGAAATTAGAAAGCAGACATTAGAGATGAAAAAAGGGATACAGGAAGAGGAAGCAAGAGAGATGGGATAATGAGGATGAAAATAATAATCAGTATATTACACGAATGTACCAGTGTACAAAACAATTACTATCCCACATTGCTAATATGCACTAATAAAACTAACAAAATTCTAGAAATAATTTCAATTTTAAACAAGTGATAACTGAATACTGACTACAAAGCAAAATTATCTTTCAAAATAGATAAATAAGGTATTTCCATGACAAAGAGTACCTTACGAAATTCATGACCACCAAACCACTACTCCAAAAAATTCTCAAGGATATGCTATAAACAGACAACAAACCCAACAATGTCAAAAGGTTTAACAGAATGAATACACTAGGCAGAGTGAGCAGTGAAGCAGAAGGGGGAGGGCAGCAACAGGAAAATAATGGAAAGACAGGTATAAGTCCACACCTGAAAGGTAATAACTTTCTATGTGAAGGTCTCAATTCCTAAAAAGACACAGAATTGACATAATGAGCCAAGAAATAAAATCCAACATTATGCTATATATAAGATACACATTTAACCAAAAAGAAATTCATAGACTACGAAAAAAATACTCCATGTAACAAGAACCTAAAATCAGGCAGGAGTAGTTATTCTATTTTCAGACAAAATAGACTAGAATCCAAGACAGAAGAGACAAAAATCTCACTACACAACCGTTAAGGGAACAATTCAACAGAAAGAGATAATAATTATGAACATATATGTATCAAACACCCGAGCACTCAACTTCATAAACAAATAGTACTAAACATAAAAGATCAGACAAATATCAACTCAACTCAGCAGGGAATTTAACTCAGTGGTTCCAGCATCTGCATGGCAAGTGCACGGTCCCAAGTTTGAGCCCCAGCACCATATAACACAATCCTGGATGTGGTGGCTCACTTCTGTAATCTCAACACTTGGGAGGCAGAGGCAGGAGGACTGCTGTGAGTTGGAGGTGTGCCTGGGCTACATAGTCACCTGACTACAAAGGGAGACCCTGTCTCAAAAAAAAAAAAAATTATAAATAATAAATACAAATACATACTTCACTAAACATATAGTTATAAAAGGATTACATAAACCAAGAACTGCTCCAACTATTGGGCTACCCTCAATCATCCAAAGAGTAAGATAAATTTTTAAGCACAGAATTTTATGTCATACAACCTTATGAGGTAAATACCTCATGCATAAAGAAAATGGTCTTACAGGCACTTTCAAATGTATTTGGTTTTAGGGTCAGCCAAGGCCGGCTCCAAAGACCTGGCTCATGTATTTCTCCTGCCTCACTCTCCCAGTAGCTACCATGACTATCTAAAATTTTTCGGTATAAAATTTATGTACCTAGCCAGTAAGTATGAGGGCCTGAGTTCGATCGCCAGTGCCACAAAAAAGAAAAGAAAGAAAATGTACATATGGTGAAACACACAAAACTTAATTATTCAATTCAGTGAATTTTGATAAATATGTTAATTAGTCAATCCTCACTGTTATATCTTTTATCACATGCTTGGTGTGATTCAAAGATATTCAAAGATGCAATATTTAAATTTTTTTAATTTATAAAAGTAAAGGTCACAGTACCATTACTCAAAATACTTCCCCTGCTTCAAACATACTTATTCCATCATTCTTGTCATTTTCTGAAGAAGTTCTGGCAGTCCTCTTAAAGGTCTTCCGTTGCACTATTGTGAGTATCTCGATGCCTGAACTGATTCAAATCATTTATCTTTCATTGTCATTTTAACTTTGGAGAAGAGCTAGACAGTCCACAGTGCCAGATATGGTGGATAGGTGGGTGAGGATGTACCATGCTTTTACAAGCCTGGATGCCACTCAACAGCAGCACCCACTGTATTTTTTATCACACCTGGTAAAGATACGAAAGAAAGTGACAAGAATAATGGGCTACGTGCTACATAAATATGAAGCAAGGAGAGGTTTTGTTTTTTTTTTTTTTTTGAGACAGGGTCTCGCTTTGTAGTTCAGGCTGGCCCTGAGCTCACTATGTAGCCCAGGAAAACCTCAAACTCACAGCAGTCCTCCTGCCTCTGTCTCCCAAATCATGGGATTACAGGAGTGAGCCACCATGCCCGGCACTGTGGTATGTGGTACCGACTGCTGATGTGCACGGGTCACCACACCCAGTATTGTTGTATGTGGTTATGGGGGATGGAAGTAGGGACCTTGTGCTTGCAAGGCAGGCACTGGAACCACTGGGCTAAATCCTCGGCTCAAGGAGGAGTATTTTAAGGGAGAATGGGAATGTGTCTTTTACCATAATAGTTTTTTAATTTAAATATTCACCCTGCAGTTTGATCATACTGTATATGTGATTCACTTGGCTTGTGAATCTTGTAAGCATGGAATTTTTTCTATATTAAGTATAGATGACCTTCATGTCCCTAATATCCATCAGTTGGCTTGGCACATATAAAATGCTAAATATGTATTATCTTGGTATTTCTTTAAATTATTCACAATGTTTATGATGTTATTAAACTTCTATTTCATGTACTTAATCATTTTTCTGACCTTGTTACACACACATATCCAGCTTGTCAACATCCATAAGCTTGTAGCAGTGGAAGAGATGTTTTTCTGTATTTTCAAAAAGGCAGCCAAGCCGTAATTTATCTACACATGCATTCCAAATAAATTTTTAAAGGCATTATATATTCATTGGCTTATTCTCCAAAAACCACTTTCAATTTACTTCAAAGTCTACATTTTCTCAAATCAAATTATGGCTCAGTATTCTAAATTACTCTAATTTCTGGCATACCTAAGGATATTAAAATTTTCTATTTGTCTCACATATTCTAGTCAAACATCATTACATAACTGTTCATTCAAGCTACAATTTTATTCAGTATCCACTAACATTGTGGACAAACTGGACAACTGGCTAAACTTATTAGCACAATTTATTTATGGATTCATTTTTGACAAAATAAAGATCTGTATCAGGCAAGGCAACAGCAACTAATTAGTGAACAAATTTCCACCATCTTTAATCACCAGTGATATATACATGACTGTCCCACTGGGCAATTTTTTATTAATTTTATTAGTAAAAGACTGATAAAAATGATTAGATCTGTTTGTGCCACCAGGGGTACAAGCCTTCTGGCAGTGAAACATATGAATTACAGCTCACCTACCAAACTGTTAAGCACCAACTCAAAGACAAATCTGTATCCCCGCTCTTTTCTATATCAATGCTTACTCTTTGCTACAAACAAAATTCTTAAAATGATCAATTAAAAAAGTCAGATTTGTTCCTGTTTCTCATCACATTTCTTTCAAGAACACAGGAACAAAAAATTCTGTAAGAGGCCTAACAATGAACTTACAAGACAATGAACAGCAAAATCAACAATGAAAGCCTAGATAATAGTCAGTTTATCCAAAACACTTTTCAGTTCAGAAGTGAGGGCTGGATGAGAACAGTGAACAATCAGAAGTACTAAACCCCATTGTCTTTGTGTGGCCACTCAAAACTATGAAGTGTAATGATATAGTCCTGGACTCACATGTGCCAAAGCTCTCTTAAAGAACAGACATACTTAGTAACCAGCAACCATATATACAACAAGTAACACACCAGGCAAGTTGCAATAATGAGAAAGAGAATAACACGGCTGAAGCAAACTCAAGGTGCTACAATCAACAGGTTCTCACTAAAAAACACATCTATTAACCTACATATTTCTAGTGAGGAAGGGCTAATGTATATCATGATAAATAATAAATGCCTATGTCATCTTGGATTAATATCTTGACTTTTATGAACAAACACATAAGTAAAATAATTTGTGGT
>PVIR01040395.1:0-13365 GCA_004026965.1 Petromus typicus | reverse complement strand
ATGAAGATGTAAATGAGTCCTAGCATTGTATGTTATATATTGTGAAATAGAAAATGCTCAATGTAAAATAAGGTGAAAGGGGACAATGTTGAGATTGTAACAAAAAAGTAAGGAAACAAATTTTATATATATGGGGGGGGGTGGTAGGGTGGGTAGGGCTATGGGAAAAAATGAGAATTAAGTTGTGTCTTATACTGGTGCAAATCCCCATTATGGAGTGCAATCATGATGTGTATATTTAATGTACCAATAAAGATAAAAAATGCTAAATTGCTTTATATAACAAATATATCAAAGATACCATGAGTCACTGTTGATGAAGTAATTTAATTCTGCAGCCTCCTTGGTACTCCATATAAAATAGGTTTAAGTAACCTATCAAGTAATTTTTATAAATTGCATTTATCACCTAAAACTATCTTGTGTACCAGTATCACACATATGTTAACACTGCATATTTTAGGAAGTATTAGCAAAAATACAGCCAGCACACCAAACTTGTGATATTTTTCAGGTGCTACCACATAGGATGAGGCTAAAGTAAGTAGAAAGTTTTAGAAAAGAAGTTGGTTTAAAGCAAAATTTCAAGCATTAATAGGTGAAGCATGATAAAGATGCTGAAAGTTTGGGAAGCTCTGAGTTTGCTGTTTCATGAAACTGGTGTTCATGGCCAGTGTTCCGAACCAAATGCAGGGGTCAGGCTGGGGCTTCCCAAGTCTGTTCATGCATTGGGATCATTTATCACAAGTGCAGTCTTCACTACTCACCACTGACATCCAAATATTGGCTTGGAACCAGGAAATGAGCTATTATTTCCATGGCAAGGGACACCAAAGAGACATGTCTAAAGTCTCCTTGGGAAATCAAAAGTCTGATAGGGAGACAAGAAGAGCAGTCTTACAGCTCCTCAAGACTCCATCCTTATTTCCAGTTCCTAAAGAATCATTAAAATCTGCCTAGAAATAAACTGGTCTTTGCTCAAGGGAAGCAGAGGAAAACTATATAAAGCCTACACGGGGATATAACCCCTTGAATTTTCATGGGATGGCTACTACCGTTGACCATGCATCAGATGTACAAAGCTTGTGCACTCTGTGCCCAAGATAACCCTGGTGAGCCCAGAGGAAAGCCACACCAGTGAATCTTTGGAAGACTTGTTGATCCTTTAAAAAAACTAGACTCTTAACTCTGCTCTGAGCACACACACACACACACACACACACACACACACACACACACACACAGAGAGAGAGAGAGAGAGAGAGAGAGAGAGAGAGAGAGGGAGGGAGAGAGCTACAAATGACCCTGGAGCCCCCGTGCATTCAATGGGCACCTGTTTTGAGTCTGGTCTGCTCTTTGTAAGCAGATTCATAATGGGGCTAATCTGCCTAGTGCTATAGCTTTCAGGCTCTTGGTAATTTAGTGAATATCTCTCTTTAATATACTTTATCCTCCACAGGAAGCTTGGAAATCTGATGGGCTCCTTCTCATATTTGGGGTGTACTTTCCGAACTTAATCATAAAATTATTTTCCTCACAAATTTCCCAAGCTTTATTGCATCAGACATGTTCTTCATCTAATGCTAATCACTAAAAGTGATGCTAACACTTTTCTTACTGTCTTCTTGCAGGTGTTTTGACCCAGTCAGCAAGGCACAACACCCCAAGGTGGTCCAAGAGCATATAATCCCCAGTAGGCAAGGTCAACAGCCCTTTTGACAAGAAACAGCTAAATAAGAGACCTCTATCTGTACTCTCAGCACCACACAAAGAATTATGAAGATTCACATCTCTGAGAGGAAAATGAGGCAGAAGATTAAGATGCAGCCAGATGGCTGGGCAAGTGGGTATGACTTGTAGCAAACAGAGATACACATACTCCCAGGCCTTGAAATTTGAACCAGAGAGAGTTTTTTTCAGTTTCCCAAAACAGTCAAGCAAATTTTTGATAGGACAATCTAACCCCACTTGGAGAGGTGGGAACCACAGAAAATGGCCACCACTGTGCTCCCGGCCCCTGCGCTCTGTCTTTCACAGTACACCATCTGGTCTCACCCTGTGCAATGGACTTCTCTTCCTACTTTCAATTGTCCTGCACTCACTCTGAGAGAATGCTTCCATTCCTCCCTTTAATGAATGTAAAACCTTACTAAAACATTACTGGTATGGAGCCAAATTTAGTTTGCTAACCCTGGCTCTATAAGCATATAATTTTCGCACAAAGCTGAACGAAGTAAAACTAAAATTTTAATAACTTCTTCGCACACTTACAACTCTATAAATATAAAAGCAAAGTCGCTTATGAAGCCATTAAAGTTAATTCTGCCCTTAAAATGAACTCTTTGCCATCACACATTATATCAGTATTATTTTAATATTGGGCATGAACTTACCTGACTCTGAACTGTCTTATCCTTTTACCACAATTACTGAACACGACGAGATAAGCCCGTAGCGATGAAACTGTGCTGAGGTGCAGAGGCTGACTATGCAAGGGGTAATGGCTCCCTAACTCAGTCCCACTACCAGCTCTTTAAAAGGAATTCATCAGTGACCTTCAATATCCCTTAGGGAAAAAATGAGAACGGAAAATTTTAAATTCATTCAGGCTAAGGCTTCCATGTATCAGGCAATTTAGTATTAAGTTAGTTTTGCATACCTGACCTTAAGTCTGCGACTATTCTCTTTTGTTGCTGTTTTGGTCTATCCAACCGCACTAGCAACACCTCTTTGTCCACATCTGGCACAACATTTAGCACAAGCCCATATCTCCAGTCAATAAATGAAGACATTTTTATTTCAAAACCACTGGGTTAGGCTATTGTCATGGTTCAGGTATTGCTTTGAGTGTTAAGTACACTTATAAGCAGATACACTCTAATGACGTGCACGAATCACATAACACAGTTCAATGTGAATTTAGCTAGTGCTGGGATCACTGCACAGCACACTCTGTATTTTTGATCTTAAGTGTTCTCCAGAAGCGTGGAGAACATTTAATACTTAAAGCTTTGGTACTCACTCTAGAAAGTCTTTATATGAGGGACTGTGAGATCCTGGTCACTCCTCTTTTGCTTCCTGAGCACAAGCTGAGTGGCTTTGCCAGCACTCTTCATGCGATGGCATATTATCTCTTCACAGAGTCCAAGGCAACTAGCTTCCAAAACTTGGGGTCAAAATAAACCATTTCTTTTTGTACATTTATTACCTTAGGTATTTGCTAGAGTGATGAAAAGTTGACTTGTGCATTGATTTCTGATTTCATGTGGTTAGTCTTTGCTAGTCTTACCCTGACTTTAAAAATTATTTTCTTTCCAGAGCTCTCACTTTCTGGATTAGAAGTATATATATTTACTATATTTTATGAATAAAATATAAAAATTACATGTATTTATCACATTTCACATACTGTTAAGAAATTTGTATCCATTATGGAGTGACTAAATCAAGCCTTTACCATATACATTAGCTCTCATACTCCTGATTTTTTATAGTGAGGTAAAATCTGTTGTAGAAATTTTCAAGTGTAAAATACTTTGTTATTAACTGTAATCATCATGTTGTAAATGGATCGCTTGAATTTTCCCACCTAAGTGAAACGTTGTATCCTTCGACTGAGATTTGTCCTCCCTCCCTCTTACTCTAGCTTCTGACAATCATCATTCTACTATTTTTGCATCTTCAAATATTTTACATTTACACATTCATGAAATTATGGGATATCTATTTTTTGTGGCTATTTCTTTTCTCTTTTTTTCTTTTTTAAAACCTAGTTTGCTTCTCAACATAATATTCTGCAGTTTCACCTAGATTGTCACAAATGACAAGATTTTCCTCTTGGAAGGCAAAGTTGTACTCGATTGTATAAGTATTCTGCATTATCTTCATTTATTCATTCATAAACATATTCTAAATTTTAAATAGTGTCACTAACCTTTGTGACATAAGGAAGTTCTAATATTTCACTTAACTGGATATATACATCCATTGTCTACTCATAGGCATTTGCTAAGATCTATGCCCTGTCACAGTGATTGAAATCATAGGTCACAGAGGGAGGTGCTGTGAGCCAGTGGGAAAGTTGAACCCTCCAACAGGCAAGCAAAGCCTGGTTATTCTTGAAAAAGAAAAATGCAGGGAGAGAGAGAGAGAGAGAGAGAGAGAGAGAGAGAGAGAGAGAGATGGAGCATTGGAGAGGACTGAATCCAGCACAGCTTTGTGGTGGACTGGACAGCTGAGACCACACTTACACAAGTAGGAATCCACTAGATGAAGGGCATGGCTCAAGATAAGAGGCAGGATATCCCAGGAAGAGAATATTGCCCTAGTAATCTCTTGGCCCCATGGTAGTGATTTTTTGTGTAGAAACCCTTCATGTGGAGGAGGCTGAGCAGGGGAGGCTGTGAGTCATGGTGTTGACTGGATTGACCAGTGCCGGTAGACCTCTGGGAGACTGGAGAGGTGATTGTCCCATTGAGGGGAAGTGAGAGCAGACTGCGAAGGTAACATGAGATCTTTCTCCCTTTTGATGCCCTTGAGGACAGGACAGATTGTAAAGGACTTTGGAGTGTTTGTAGACACATAATTCATGCTTTGTGCAATGATGGGGGACTTGATGAATTATAGAAATAAGGGGACTCAAAAAGCGGTCTAACTTGCCTGAGACTTCATCTGCAGACTCACATCGTAGTTATCCTAACTCATTCAATTTCTTCTCCACCTGTGTGACCGTCTCTTTCCATGCGCATCTCCATTACCATAAAAACACATTGTAGCAAAGCTGTGCTGGGCTTTTGGTTTATTTGTTTTTACTTTTTTATCAGTACTTGTTCACAGCACACAATGACTCCATTCATTGTGGGGAGTTGCAACACACTTAGAGAGTGTCTAAATTCTTTTTATTTTGCCCCTTTTTCTCCCCCTTCCTTCGATGTCCTTCTACCTCTTAGTCTTTTGCAAAAGACCTACTTCATTATTCCCTATTATCTATCTTTTATTTCATTTTTTATTTATACTTTGGGTTTTTCGTATAAGAGAAATTCTATGATATTTAAGCCTGTGTGTCTGAGTTATTTCATCTAACACTATAGGGAACATCCATTTCCTTACAGATGACTCAAATTTATCCTTCTTTATGACAAGGTAGATCTCTAAACTGTATAATACCCCATTTTCCTTGTTTATCAGTTGACAAACATGTAGGTTTAACATCTTGGGGCATTTATGCAGTCATACTGAGCTTCAATTTTTAATTTTGTTGACTGGATTAGTGAAACATATAGACTGGGATTTTTGTCCAGGGATCCCTAGGGTACGCACTTGGTGCGAACCGTTGGTCAGTCTGGCACCTGGTGCTGTGTATAATGTTGCCTCCTGTCCTTGCAAAGCTTCCTTAATAGTCTCCTTCACACAGATCTATGTTTTGTCTTTGTCATGTCCCTAACATAACTGGTCATGCTGCCTCTCACCAGAGCTTTCGTAGAAGCTTTTACACCTGCAGGTTTCCAGATCTTCTCAATAACTAGGTGAATGCTTTATCTCTTACGGCTATTTCTGAAATGCAGTCAGACCCCAACAAAGGAGACTCCATTCCATGCTTAATGTTTTCTCAATAACAATGTTTACACTCATGGTGTTGAGATATTTTTATTGCAACTTCAGTGCAAAAATAAAGTGTGCAGGGTACAATTTGTTGGCAGTGGAATGTGAACCACACTTCGTATCTCCCAGAATTTATGAAGTTTTAGTTAATAGAAAAGACATGATTTCCCACTTGTAATCCCATATTCCACAAAATTTTAAACTCTAGCCTTTATTTAGACTATTTTCATTTAAAAAAATTATTATTTGTTATATCCTCACTGCTCCAGGGTTCAGTCTAGGGCAGGATAATTAGTAGGCCTGCTCCTGTGGCCTTTTTGCCCAGTGACAAGCACTCAGCGTTTGTTTTTCATGACCTTGGGAGCTCAGAGGAGCACTAGTCCTGCCCCTGTAGGAGGTAGTGGGTCAGGGTCTGGGTCAGGGTCTGCCTGATATGTTACTCTGACATGAGGGCTTCTTCTCACTCCATATCCACATCCGATGGCACACCGCACCTCTGGTGATGTGGGCCACCCCACCTCTGTGGAGGGAGTGTCTGCTCTGTGCGACTCTAGACTCCTGTTCTCTACCTTGTAGAGGTCCAAGTCACGGTAAGTCACTAAATGCATCTCACCTTCCATGGGAAGTGGTGAAGAATTAATCTCTATTTCTTGGGGATAAAAATACTTCAACTATTAAGTAGAATGTCTCTGAGGAAGATTTGTCTCTACAAGACCATTTTAAAAAGATGAACTTGGGAGGGTTATTTTTCCCATATGTAAATCAACCTTCATCTTTGTAATAAAATCTACATCTAGGAAAGTTTTGTTATCCCCTCTGGTCCTTATGGTTTGAAGTATTTATACAACAAAATGCTGTTGAAATGCATCTCTGATTTCCATCTGTAAAACAGAAAGGCTGGTCTCACATTTGAATCCTTCTGTTTTCTTTTGAAAAAAACAGAAAAGAGAAGATCCCTGCATCAGAATTTTGGAGGACACACAATCCTACAGGGTTTTACAAAAAGAACAAAAGATGGATTCCTGGCAAGTCTAAATCGCATGTCTGCCAACATCTGTGGAGCTTTTTCATAATGCAAACCTCACTTACACAGACTAATTTTTCCAATGCTGTTTGCAGGGAAACTACAGCAGGTGGCATCTCCTACTGCTCTAGTTCAAGGGGTTCCCAGAGATAAGCCCTACACTGCTTAATACTTCCATTTTCAGCTGTTTTAAATAACTTTGAAAATATGGGTCAAACAGGAACAAAAAACTTACTGAATACTCAAATGTGGTGGGGCTGGAAAGACACTGCGTTATTGTTTTTATCAGTTCACATTGCTCTGAAAACATATCTCTGGAAACAGCAACTTAAAAGTGTATGTGACTTTTCAATATATATAGTGGTCTTTGGTTGGGGAAATCACAGTAGCCAGAGCTGTGTGCCTCAGTTTAATTTGGTGCTTCTTTTTAACTGGTCTGAAGAGAAAGTGTTGCTCTAAGCATTTTCATGGGAACTGCATCTGCAGATAGTGAGAGACACCTGGCCAGGCAGGGCCTGTAAGTTAAGTGCCTTATGGGCTGACACAGTACCTGTTATGTGGGAAAGTGTCCGTTAATTGAGGACATTACCTTTTATATGAAAAGAGGTTGGATCAAGTACATTACCATTATTGGGAAAGTGTGAAAAGTCATACTTAAAACAATAACTAAAAAGATAAAAAAAAATGAAGTGAAACTTTTAGAAAGTAATATATCAAAATTTAAAAACTTTCACACACAGAAAGACACCACTGATGAATTCAGAGTCTAGCCTTACACTGAGAGAAAACATTTATACATCATCACCCGATAAGAAAATTGTACCTGGGGAATATAAAGAATATTTACAACACAATAATGAATAAGCCAAAGACATCACAAAAGATTTGGACACCTTACAGAATAGTAAATGCCCTTGAATGGTCAATGAATATCAGGAAAGTTGCTTGATACCAACAGCCATCACAAAAATACAAAGCAATGGGATGCCACCAAATACATATTAGGTTATGGCACAGACAGGGAAACCACCGAGTTTACCCAGTGTTGGAGAAAGTGGGGACCCACGTGAATTACTGCATAGCATCTATGGAACTTCCAGTGGTGCACTCAGTCTGAGGAAGAGTTTGGCAGATTTGAAGGAGTGGAGTGTCTGTTCCCCAGAGGATCCAGTAATTCCTCCCTAGTGCCAACTCAAGGATGACAAAGGTGAGTGTTTGTGCCATTACTTGTTTGTGTCCCAGCCAGAAATGGATTCTTGTGATGACACCGTATATAAACACAAAGCTTGTCCACTAATCCATGGAGACAGAAGGTGGCACAGAGGTTTCTGTGGGTGATGTAGAGGAGGGACAGATGGCATCAAGGTAGGAAGACATTGCGGAAGAAATGAAAATATTTGTTATCTTGATTTGTAGTGTTGCCTTCACGGGTGAATATGATCAAACTTTAAAATTTAATCGCATGTCACTTATTAGTTTCAGTTATAACTAAAACTATGTTGGACATAAGATAAGCAGACGTGATTGTGTGTGGTTGAATTATTCTGAGAGACTCAGCTAGAGGATGGGAACTTCAGCCTCAGCCTGGGCATGTTAGCTACTTAGCAAGACTGCCTCAAAATTAAAAAGAAAAGAAAAGAAGAAAACCTAAAGGAAATCGAAGCAAAGGAAAGGAAATGAAAGGGAAAAGATAGAAAAGAAAAGAAAAGAAATGCTGTAGCTTGGTATGAAGGTTCTGGGTTCAATCCTCACCCTAACAAAAACAAAAATTAAAAAAACATCGCTTTATATTTTGCTCAGAAGATCTGATTATTTGTGACAACAATGACTGGATAGTTCGGCATATAAATTTTTTTTAGAGTAGATAAATGACATTTTAAGTCATATTAGAGATTCAAAGTGAAAATAACTAGACTGGTTATATAAAAATAATGAGTGTCATGAGTTACCTTAGTCCTCCTATGTGGCATAGATTCCATGGTTTGGAATTTTCTGAGCTGATTATTGATCCTGACATTGACAGCGTCCACATTCAGTGTCAGCACTTCCAGAGTCATCTGTCAGGCTCAGGACAGCCACAGCTCAGACCTCTCCATCTCCAGGGCTGCCTGGAGCAGACATACTGCATGGGTCTGAGAAACTGAGCATGTCCGAAGTAGCTGTGTGCATAACCATTTAATCCACTTTGCTTTTAATTGCCAGAGTATGTGCAGTCCCCTCCACAAGAGCACTCCATGGGTATGCGATGTGTGTCTGTCTTTAGCAGTGAATACACCAGAGAAAGGAGAGCAGAGAGTTCACTACAGGAAGAAGTAACTCTAGAGAGCATGCCAGCTTTTGTAGAGGAGCATCTCTCTCCTCCATTCATTTAAGAAACAGTCACAGGTAAATAACGAGGGGAAATGAATCTGGTAATAATAAAGAAAAAAGAAAACAAAGATTGTGTATATAAGGGGCCAGGGGATAGCAGGGCAGGGGGAAAAGGGAAAAAATAAAAATCCAGTTATGTCATATTCTGGTACAAACTCTTAATGTTGAATGTGATTATCATGTGTATTTAGAATGTACCAATAAAGATGATTAAAAAAAAGAAATAGTCATTGAGTTCAGACCAAGTACTTGACTTCACTGAACCTAGAAATTAAAGCATTATCAATGTCATGAATTGCCCTGGGGGAGCTGTGGAGGTCTTACAGTGAGCCCTAGTCCAGTGTAGCAGGTCAAGGAAAGACATTGGGAAGAATAAGTTCTGAGCTGGCATTGGAAAGGGAAGATAGCTTGAAGGAGGAACCTACAGTGTCTTGTGGGCAATAGCATGTTCTAAGCTGAGTACTCAGGAAAAAGAAATGAACAACTTGGGCATAGCACAGTTGGTACTGGCACTAGGTGTCCCTACAACCTTCTGTTTGCCATGAAGGAAAAAGAGGGCTGTCCCATCTCACAGGCTTATTTGGCATATTTTGTTGTCTGTGGTTCCGAGACATATACAATCAAATTGTTCCTGATTTTTCATTTTTATTTGTTTTATAAGGTAATTTTATTAGATAAAATTTAATTCTTTAAGGGAAATCCAAATCATTTTGGATAAAGATAACAAATAAATTAAACCAGTCACAAATTTGATCCCCACTTACAAGTGCAGAAGTCACTGGTAAAATTCAGTCTTCCAAAAAAGAAAAAAAAACCCATAAAAACATCGTAAAATGATCCAGCACAGTTGACAGAAGTTGCATTATCATTAGAAAAAGAACTGCAGAGGTTCTTTAATCCTCAGATCTGTACTAAAAATAAATGCCGCATTTTCTTGCTTCCAATGAATCATTAATTGTACAATGCACCATTGAAGAGGTGCTCATTTCAAAAGAGAAATACACTCTTCCATCAAATATGGCATATTTTTGTCATGTATAATTCAATTTTGCAAGTGCTGTACAACTTACATATTGAAGAGAAACAGCTTTATAATAAAACATCTCACCGATGTGCCAATTGGAGAGGCTGACTATGTGCTGAGTTCTCTGGCTGTGACTCTGATTTCATCCCCAGGAAAATCTCTGGTGACTCAGCCCTGATGTTCAAATGAGGAAGCCAAGGATGATACAGCTGGTAGCTGAGAGGAGGCTGGAAGAGATCACATCAGCTAAGTTTCCTTTACCAGGTTACACAGGAAATTATAGGAGAGAAGGAAATCAATGTAGATTCTTCAGTCTTCTGCAGGATTTTCTCACCCAGCTAAGAACTCACCTCCTAACACACAGTTTCCCAATAAGGTCAACTGAAATAAAAGAAAGATGTGAGCTAGTTGTCTCTGGTCTCTAGTAAGTCTCAGTTCAAAGCAACAGTTCCAGCGCCCTGTTTTTATTGCCAAATGGGAGGATTCTGTGCTTTGTTAATCAGCACCATAATCTCTCTAAAGCCTGTGTTTGCCACAGAACTTAGTATCACTCTGTAAGAGCCCCTCGAGGAGGAGTGACTGACGATAGTTGATTTCTGCAGTTTTATGGAGTTTTGAAACATTAGCATCTACTTAGAAGATGAAATAAAAATAACTAGTTGTTGTGATAAAGTTGTTGGAAACTTATGTGTAGACATAGCTAGATAGAGAAAAAGACAGAGAGAGTCATTCAGACAGACAGATGGACAATAAAACGAAGAAAAATATTTTTATTTTGCATTGTTTCAATTTTGTTTTTTAATTTTTGGTATCGAGAATCAAACTCAGGACCTTCTGCTGTGCAAAAGGCACTGGAACTACTAAGCTAAATAACTAGCTTGGTGTTTCAGTTTTAAACACAGCCTCCAGGAGAAGCCCTGGCTGATGGCTGGGGAAAAATGGCTGCAGACTCAGCTTGAATATGCAAAGGATAAAATTCCAATAATGACTGCATTTCAACATGCTCAGATCACACATAATGGGAGTGATGAGCCCTCCTTTGCCTGTGGTGTAGTTCAAATAAAACAGCGTTGGAAAAAGCATTTCTCCAACTGTAAAGAACTATTTAGAACTAAAGGATTATTATCCTGTGGTTATCAGTTTCTACCCCAGCAGCCAGAACAAGTTGGAAACGCATTCTAATGAACTGTGCTTCACATCTACACATTGCTGCAACCAGAAAATAGACAATGGGACACGTTCTTCCTTTTTTTGACACAAGGTTGTGCTTTTGTAGTTCAGGCTGGCCCTGAGTTCAACCTTGAACTCACAGGAATCCTCCTGCCTCTACCTCCTGAGTGCTGGGATTATAGGCGTGAACCACCATGCCTGTCACTGTAGTATGTGATGCTGATTGTCAGTGGGTATGAGTCTCCACGCCCGTCATTGTTGAATGTAGTTACTGGGGATTGAACTCTGGTCCTTGCATTTGCAAGGTAGGAGCAGGAACCACTGAGCTATATCTCTGGCCCTAGGATGACTTCTTATCCTCTGTCACACAGATCCTTGCACGTCTCGGAGTCATCTTGCTAGAGATGCCCATAGCTCTAGATACTGTCTCTCACATCCCCAAACATTATTCTAGCTGTCAGAGAACAATCTAATACACATCTGGATTAGCAGGGACATTATTTGAATGTTTTATTGCCCTTCAGAGTTTTGATACAAATAATGACATCAATACAGGAGGAATCCGAGTCATATTTCAATGGCAGGTCATGGAATCCCCATTATGAGTACCAGTCTTAATTTTTCTATGCAATCTGAACCATGCTACACACTTGAGAAATACTGGTACAGTGAATGAGAAGATACATATCTGAAGAAGCTTACATAACCCAGAATGTCCATCCTCTGAACCCTTCCTCAAAACCTGCATTTAACAGAAGGCTGTTTGATTTTTGTTCAGGGAATAATTTAATGGATTTCAATTTGGATGTCAAGTATGGCTCAAATTTTGATGATTTCGCTGGCCAACTCTTTTCCTTGTCAAGGTGAAGCGTCTCTTTCTTGTTTCCTTCACCACCCTCCGAAGGTTCTGCCCTCAGTAGGTTATTGATCAGATACATTTGGACTGAACGATATGTTCAGCTTTTGATGGGTTTATAGCAGTAGCACTCTACTGTAGTCTGGGAGCATCCAGCCTCTTGGTCTTGTGTTCACTCATATGCTCTTGCCCTTCTGCATGTGACCTGGGTGGCCCAAGGCAAAAGACCTCAAATACTTTTGAGCAGCTAGATAACCTGGGTTGAGAGAGAAATGTACTTATTGGAGAGACTCTGGGATCCAACTTCAATCTCTGAATCAGCAAGTCTAAGATGGAGAGCGTGGAGTCAGCTTTCCATCAGGACGATGAACTACTCGGAGTAATTAACCTATCAAGAGAGTGTATGGGCCCTCGGAGGACCCTGGAGACCTACACTGTAGGAGACACAAGAAATGCACACTTCCTGCACATTCCTGGGTGCTGTTGCCAGTGATCCTGAAACACAGCTGGAGGACTTCAGTGGAGGCAAAGTGGGGCAGGACCGGTGTACTGGAAGTGTGCCCTTACATGGGGCTGCTAACTCAGGGGCAGAATTAGGATATCCTCACAAGATCAGCAAAGCAAAAGTCTCAAACTGAAGAGCAGTTTTTACTGTTATTTATTTGGAGATTCCAGAAAGTAAATCTAACTAGTAATTCAGGGAAAAATCAATATTTGACTTGGCTTCATCAACTTTAATCTGTCTCCTTTTCCTCCTCCCCTCCTTTCTCTATTTGTTTGCTCTTTTTTTTTTCTCTCTCTCTCCCCCTTTCCTTTACTTATTTTTTAGGATACTATAGTCTTTCTTTGTACAAATAACTTAAGGTATAAATTCAGTCATTTTCATAATCTGTGAGCTGACCTGATCCTAGAATGTGGTTTTAGGTTATGGACTTCAGCATCAAAATTGTGTTATTTTTTTGGTGCTTAATTGCTATTTAATTCTTTTTTTTTAATTATCTTTATTGGTACATTAAATATACACATCATGATTGCACTCCATAATGGGGATTTGTACCAGTATAAGACACAACTTAATTCTCATTTTTTCCCATAGCCCCACCCCCCCTACCACCCCCCCAATATATATAAAATTTGTTTCCTTACTTTTTTGTTACTATCTCAACATTGTCCCCTTTCACCTTATTTTACATTGAGCATTTTCTATTTCACAATATATAACATACAATGCTAGGACTCATTTACATCTTCATTTTCTCATACCAGAGAAAAGATGCGATATGTATCTATCTGTGACCTATTTATTTCACTTATGAGGAT
>PVIR01040394.1:0-13309 GCA_004026965.1 Petromus typicus | reverse complement strand
TGAAGAGGAAGTTAGGGATTGAATGACTATGGCTGGTGTGTGAGGCATGTGGAGTGAGGTATCCAGCTGAATGGCTAGGGTACATCACTGATTAGGAAGAACATGTGCTATGTCGAGTTGAAAAGATGGCCCTTTCAGTCATGCTGTTTCTCACTGGAAGTGTCTGGCTCCCCTCTGTGTTCCCCGAGTCTTTGCCCACCGCCCTTCTCCTCCTACTGTCCCATCATTGCTTCTACTTTCTGGCTTCCTCATTCTTAAGTCCCACTCAGACACCTCTGGCAAATGCCACCACTTAGATGGCTTTTGCCTTCCTTCCTTCCTTCCTACTTTCCTACCTGTCTGTCTTTCCTCTTTCATCCCATTCCTTCTTCCTCCCTTCCCCTTGTTCTTCCTCCCTTCTTTCCCTCCTTTCCTCTTTCCTTTCTGTCTTCTAATTATCCATTATATATTTCTATAACTTTCTTCCTATCTTGTGTTATACCAAGTAGTGAGGGACTGGAAGGTTTATAAAACAAAGGCCCTGTCCTCAAGAACTTTCTCAGAATAGATGACAGATAGACACAAGTGGATAGATGGATAGGTGAAAGGTACATACATAGTTATAGACGATGAATGGTGGATGGATACTAGATAGATAGGTACATGCATACCTGTATACATATATATGCATACATATGGGTGGATGGATGGATAGATGATAGATATATACATAGTGTGGATGATGAATGGTGGATGGATAGATACATACATACATAGTTATGGATAGGTGAATGGATAGATACACATGCTGTATGTACGTGTATCTGTCTGCTCCTGCCAAGTCTCTGCTCTCTCGTGCCAGTGCTTTACCATTTCCTATCCTTAGCATACCCTATTCCTTTCATATTCTCTTGATTTACCAAATATTATCACTGTCCTTCTTTCATATCTCAGCTCAAAAAAAAAAAAAAAAAAAAAACCAAACAAAGTCAGATCTCAGTGATTCACTGGCATTGGAGGACTTCAGTAGTTTCTCCTTCAGACCCTTCTTTCTGGCTGGCCCAGCCACTCCACATCTGCCCCCTCCACCTAGCCTTCCCACCTTTCAACTGCTGGAAGAAGTTGAAGGCCCTGGCCCTCCAGGTCTTAGGTGGTGGTTTGAGTTCTGAAGATGCTGAGCAGCCTGGAAGTTTGGGACATGTTTCCTAAGTCCTCAGGCCCCTTGGTCTGACTCCATTCCAATTCACACTAAATTTCTTACATCCCCACGAGCTTTCCACAAGATGGAGGCAGTGCCAGGCCCATGCAACCAAAGATGGCTCATTCCTGTGTCTTCCTTGGCCCCTGTGTCTTCCCAGGCTGAAAGGCCCATGGTCATTTCTGCTGATGACACACCCCCAGGAAATGCTCAAAGCCAAGCTAATGAGGCCTGTGACTACTTAGAGAGGTACTGTGGGTCAGAAAGGGCCTGAAGCTATAGCTTTTACAAGAACCATGGGAGGTGAGGGTGTGAGGGAGGCCCAGGCTGGCTTTAGCCCCTGCCCCTGGGGGGAAAAAGATGCCCACAGAAACCGACAGAGGAGCTTACAGTTCCTGCAGTCTGCCCAGGGTCCGGATGGCCACGGGGAACTCCTGCAGCTCGTTATAATTCAGGTCCCTGGAATGGAAAGCAGAGCTGTCATTAGTGCAGCGCTTAACGGGCCATGTCAGGGTCCCTGAGAAATGGAAACTTGGCTCTGGGCTTAGCCAGGGAGATGGGTTTTCCAATCTGTTGGATCCAGCTGCCAGTGTCTGGAAACACATTTTTGGAATGTTTATCCTCCATTCCTACTCCACGAATCCTTAGGCTCTGAGTCCTCCTGGCACCAGAACTGTTTGGAGTGGGGGACATACTTTGGAGTGTGGGTACCTGGAACCGCACCCCTCAGAACAGTCTCCACAAGTTGAGGAAAGTACCTCAGGCCTTTGAAGACATGGGGGGAGGATGAATGGGGTGATCTTTAACATCTTGTTCCCAGCAGTAAGGATCCCAGAAAGTCCCACAGCTGACTACCTTGGCCCTGGCCTCGGCTGTTGTCTTCTAAAAACATGAATAGCATTTTTTATCTTTGGATAGTAGCATGACTGCCAATCTTTGTTTTCTTTTATGCTTTTCTGCATTTGCCTTTTTTTTAAACAAAGAACATATATAATGTGATCAGAAGACAACAGTGGTCATATTTTAAAGGGGATAGCAACCCCCTTTGGCAAGGTTGTAGGAAAATAGCCTTCTAATATTAGTAGAATTCCGAATGTGTATAACCCTTTTAGAAATAATCTGACCACTTTTTAAATTAACACTTTCGTACTCTGGCCTCCCAGTCTAGGACTATAACCTACAGAGAGAGGAATCTGTATTTGTACATACAGATCTTTGTAGAAAGATGCTTATTACAGCATGGTTTATGTGCGCTTGGTGTTGAAACCCTTGGTGGCCATGAGGTGGCTGGGGAAGGGAGGAGATACGGGAGAGAGCACGGGCAAAGTGGATTTCATCAGAAACAAGGAATTGAGAACTGTTCACCTCACAGGGGAGCCCCACAGGCAGAGGCAGCCTGCGGCCTTGAGCACTGTGGGAGACAATGACAAGTAGGAAGCAGAGAGTAAGAGCTGCCCAGAGCTTTTAAAGTTTCACTTTGTGCCAGTCCTGGGGTTTCCTCTTTGCCAGCACAGACTTCAGAGAGATGGCAACTTTCAAAATATGAAATTGGCTTTGGTTTTATTCAGTAGCCAGTGAATTAGCCCCATGGGAAATGTGCCTGACCGGGTGGTCTTGCTGCCTCCAAGATCTTGTAGCTGAGACTGACAATACAGGCTTTGTCGGGGGAGATGTCAGTTCCAGGGTTCCTCCTGAGCCTCCCAGGAGGACCCCAGCACCCCAGTCCATCTTCTCAACCTTTTAAACCCACTCCTACTGTGACAACTTTAAAGGATGTCCAGTACCAAGGCAGGGGGATCATGTGGAAGTCCTTTAATTATAGAGAGATTTGGCATGGTTTGGTGGATAAATATTATGTTAACACAAAGATAATGACAGGCTCTTCTGCATGACAGGGTCATTACACTTAATAGTCCACAGGTAGAGCCAGGAACCCAACCCAGGGGCCAGAGCAGCGGTGACAGCCATCTGGCAGCCAGTGCACAGGATAATTATCCCCTTCCACACACTTGCTAATTACCCGATTACCCTCAGACTGGCCTGGTGATCCTGGTAATTGCAGCGTAAAATCCCTTCTGCTGGGTTCGGCCATGCTTGTCCCTTACTGAGCCACACTTATCCCTTACTGAGCCACAAACATTGGCCTCCTGCGTGTCACACCTTGATATGGCCAGAGACGGTCCCACAGGCTGTGTGGTGGTCAGCTGTGGTCAAGCTGAGGCCAGGATGGATATAAAGACTCATACTGAAGACAGAGGTATCAGAGCTGGAAGCAGGGGGGCTCTTAAGTTCTAAGGTCCCTGGAGTTCTACCAGTGGCTGCAGCAGGTGCCTTTACCATCAAGTGGGCAGAGGTGGGAAGAGGGACAGCAGAGATAGGAGAGATGGATGCTTTTGGTCTTAATTTATATATGTGACTCATCTTCCTATCTCAGTCTTTCAAAATCAGGTGTCCTGCCTTTAACTTGGCTGAGCTCCCTTAGGAATTCTCCCCTGTTGCCCAAGGAAAACTGCATTTCCCATAAGTTAGAGGGATATAACTTCACTGGAAAGCCTTAACACTGAATCATTATTTAAAGGCAAAGAATTACACTGGTCTAGCCACAGGGCCTTTGCTAGCTATGCTTTGTGCCTAGAGTGCTCTTCCCCAAGATACTTGTATGGCTTAACTTTTTGCTTTACTCAAGTGTCTAACCAAATTTTACCTCATCAGAGACGCCTTCTTTGGCAACTCGATTCCAAACAGCATACTCTGTCACTCACTATTCATTTGTCCCTTGTGCTAGATTAAAAGTGATCACAAGGCTGGGGACCAAGCTTAGTGGAAAAGTGTATACTTAGTATACCTGAAGATCTGTCCACAGTGCCCCCCAACACATTAAATAAAATGCACCCTATTTTTTTAAAGTGGCCACAAGTCCTTTGCAGCTTCTCCTATCAAAAGGTGGTATCCAACTGAGGACTAGAGCGGCCATGTGAATTGCACTGATCAATAGAATGAAGTAGAAGTAATATCGTCTGATCTAACCCTGAGTCACAATTCTCTGCCACACTGCATTACCATGTAAGGAAATCAGTGCTGGACTTTTGAACAGGAGAGACATATTGAGAGAGGAATATAGCCAATAGCCAATACCCAGCAGCAAGGCCCCAGACATGTGAGAGTGGCCTGTCCTGGCTGAGCCTCCTGATGACCGCAGCCTCTTGAGTGAGCTGGGTGGGGTGGGGGTCCTTCAGTCAAATATCCATCCAGCAAGCCTAGCCAAGCCATGGACACATGAGAAATAATAAGATATTCTTTCAATCCACTAAGTTTTGGTATGAGTTGTGATGTAGCAATAGGTAATGAGACAACCTGCTTTCTTTTCCTTCATAGACTTTATTGCTACCTGACATGCATTTATTTTCATCCCAACCAACCAGAAGGCTTCTTGAACACAAGAACTTACTCTGTTTTATAGTCTACACACCAGAATGATTCCTGGCACTGAACAGGAACTTAACAAATACTTGTTAAATGGATAAAGGCAATGCTCTAAAGAAATGGATTAATAAAATATATTAATGAACTCAAGAAAATCTAGGGTATTTGGGGGGTATGTCTTAAGATTTTGAGGTTGATGTCAAAATGGCACAAGACAGTCCTGAGTGACGCTATTAGTCACAGAGGCCATGGGATGAGGCCATGGATGACTTCGGTATCACTTAGCCTTTATACAGTTCCCCTAGACTCATGTCCAGGAAGCCAAATTGAGTAGTTCCAGCCCTCCTTGGCAGTTTGTAGTGAGGAATTTCTGGTCAGGAATTTTTCCAAGAGTGGACAAACACGTGGGAAAAGATACATGGTAAAAAGTATGTGAACTAGAAGGTTATTTTTATAGAAAGATGTGGGAGAAGAAAAATTGTAAAAATGTCAAGAAGAATTCTCAAACTCCATGCCAGTGCGGTGGCCTGGATTTTCCCATTTGGATGTCTACATAGATTCAGTGACTTGGGTAATTGCCAAAGCCCTTCTTCATTGGGTGTCGTGTAGATATTATCTTTGGCTCTAATTGTCCAAGGAACATGTCTTTGCAACTCTCTTTTCCACTAATGAATTCAACTCAGTGCAAAAGATATTTGTTGCCAAATGTCCCAGAATGCACAGTAAATTCTGCTGGATAAAGTGAAAGGTAGAGAGATGGATAAAAATACTGCTGTCTAGACAGATGCACAAGACATGGTGAGCACCTCAGCATGACATGGCAGGTCCCAGAGGACACAAAAAGCATCAGGACCTCCGGAAACTACTGTGATAAAGCACACCTGGGAGGACTTCATGGCAGTGTGATACTGATCCAGGTCTTGTCAGCCAGGCTAGATTTTCAGGGGAAAAGAGAAAGGAGAGCATGGTTTAGAGGAAACGAGTGTACTGGAATTGTGTTTAGGAAGAACAAGTCCAGTTGGGTTGGATGAAGGACAATATTTGGAGGTAAATCTAGAGGGCTCTCTTCCTTGGACTGATATATACATTCCCATCAGGTTCCCTGACACTGTTGGATCCCTGGACTATGTACCACCCACCGAGTGATATGGCCTAATGATCTCCTTTAATCCTCACACGCACTTGAGAGGCAGCACCCCCATCATTCCCACTTTACAGTTTAGGAAGGTAAGAGATGGACAGGGTAAATCAGTCACTCATTTGCAAACAGCTAATAAATAGTCAAGGTGGAAACTACTGTCTGAAAAATTTCTCCTGTCCTTTATTATCACACTGTCCAACACCATAGCTACTAGCCATATGTGGCTATTTAAGTTAATTGCAAGTAAATACAACTAAAATCCAGTTCTCAGTTTTTAAATGCTTCACAGCCAGATGTCCTAGCAGCTCTCTTACTAGAAGCACAGATGTAGAGCATTTCCACCCTTGCAGAAAGTTGATTGGACAGCATTTTCCTATCGTACTAGGAAGTGGAGGCAGGGATGCAGTTGGAGTGTATTTCCCAGCCTCTGTTCCAGTAGATGTGGCCATAACTAGATTCATACTCAGATGGGCAGTAGTGGAGGCATTTCTAGTGAGGTTAATAAAATAGCCAGCACTGTCCCTTCTACCAGCTAAATGCCAAAAACACAGATCCCAAGGATGGCAAGAACCCAAAAAGGATTCTTCCTGACTTATCATATGGAGGAAGGCCATTCACCAAGAAGAAAGACCCTTCTTGGTCTATTGCATGATCCAGAAATAAACTTCTGTTGTGTTTGAGCCTTTATATACATTTTGGTCTGTTTGCTACAACAATTCAGCCTATTTTAACTAAGTCCATGTCACAGTTCGGCCTTGAACTCTGGCAATTGGAGTTTGGAGCTCACACTCTTAGCTACCTACACATTTGCCAGAATAGACCTTTTTAAAATGTAAAGCTGATTCTGTCACTGACTTACACTGAAATTAAAGGAAAGGAACTGTGGAATGAAGACTTAAAAAACAAAGTTCAAATTCCTCAGTGGGCTCCAGCGCTTTTAGCCCATCTTTCAGCTGCATCTGCATTTCAACCCTCCATGTATTTTCACGCCCTTGTATATTTACTTGGACCACTGTTGCCCTCAGCCTGGAACGCCCTTTCTCCACATCCTCAGCTGTTGAAATCCAAGTCACCCTTTGAAGTCGGGCTCAAATATACCTTTCTCCACGAGTCCAACCTCATCCCTGCAGTTAGAGTGAGTCACTGACTCTCTCAGCATTTTTTGGGTGTTTTCTTCCTCTGAATGCCCTGCATTAGACTGGTAATGATGATGGTGGGGGTAATAGCAGTAATTGCTATGTAAAAGTCATGGTTCTCAGATATTTACATATAGTACTTCATTTAATTCCTTCTGCCAACGCTTTGTGGCAGGTACAATTACAACCTCTACTTTGCACGTGAGAAACTGAGGCACAGAATGAAGTAATCACTTGGTCACCACAACTCAACAGCTCATAATGGAAGAGCTCAGCTGGCAACCCAGGCAGTTCAAATCCCGAGGGGGATTGTCCATGTACAGTTGTCTCCCCCATGAGAAAGGAAGCTTGTTGAAGCCAGGGAACATACGGGTGCATTTTGGGGTCTCATTTAGGTCAGGAACAGGGACATGTATGGGAGTGTTCATTGCTGAAGATGATTACTGGAAGCCATTGGACAAGGCTTTATGGTAGAGGGCCCCTTTAGCCTTTGGGGCTGACTGCTTCAGGACTATCTTGGTCCTTCGGGATTCAATTCTAACATTCAGGCTCTTGGTGACTACACAGAAACCTCCTCTGGTACAAGGCTCCATCTTATTCTCTTGCAGGATGGTTTATGATGCCTTAAACTTTGGCTGGAAAACTCATCCACGGCTTTATAGCTTATTATCTTTAATAGCCCCCAGAATCAGCCAGAAGCCCAGGAAGAGTTCATTGTTCTGTCTGCTGCTCCCGGGAGCTAGAAGCAGATGGGGAAGGGCTGAGGTTAAAGAGAAACCATTCCCAATTCCACCCGGAGTTCATCTGGAAGCTGCAGCTGTCCGTAGCTAATCCTCCCCTTCATCTGCTTAGCTGTTTCCAGCCAAATCCAATCAAAGCTGATGGCAAACTCATGCAATCAGTCAAAGTAGCTGAGAAGGCACTCAAGCCCTGAGCTGCTCCAGGACCTGTGTCCCTGTCCTCTCCTTCCAGCTGGCTGTGCAGACATGGCCAGCTCCTGGCTCCTGAAATCTCTGGGGAGCCTCACTGAGGACCAGAGACAGAACTGCCAGGATCTCACAGCCCATTCCTGCGTGCAACTCCTTCTTATTATTTGACAAAAAAACCTGGGGCTTGGAGAGCAAAAGGTGCTTTGCAGCAGGATCTACATTCAGAATTCCAACACAGGCCTGTTGCTCCTGGCTTGAAACCTTCCGTATTACCCACAATTGGATCCCTCAGGCCTACAAATAGCAGGACTTCTTTCCAAAGAAGAATGTTCTCCAGAGAGTGGGAAAGGATAAGGGGAAGAGGGCTCCAGAGGAGCATGTCAAAGTCAGACGATTAGGACTCAGGCTTGGCATTTGAGTGTTATCTGTGACAGAGCAAACTGTTGGTGCTCTGTGCCCCAACAAGGTCACCTTGAGAAATCTCAATTTTCTTAGCTTGTGTCTTCACTCGCAGATAGGAATACCCAATGCAGAAGGCTACTCGATTCACCAGGGCCAGAGACTGGCATGGAATAGATATTCAAATAATGCCAATCCCTTTCACCTCTTCCTTTTGCTAGACATTATGTGCTGGGACAAACACTTCATTCATCAGAGCTGCAGTAGTAGGTGCACAAGTTCATCTGTCTACTTTTCACAGCAATTAAGAAAGATAAATATCATTCATTGAGCTTCCACTTACGTTTTTACTTGCGAGACTATTTGTGTTTATTACCAGATGGCAGATAAAGTGGGGGGGGGGGACAAGCCTCACTCTGCTGTGCAAAACACAAAATGCAGGAATTTCTGAGAGCTTGTAAGCTCTTATCTCCCAAAGGCCTGGAATGAAGGCCAGCAAGCTCAATTAATACATGTCTTAACTGCCCTCCCCAAACTGCAGGTGGAGCTTGTCTTGAAACTGACTTCACATGCTTGAGGTAGAGGAGTTGGAAAGCCAGGAACCAACAAACTCTATGACTAATAGCATTGTTTTACCTTCTAAGCAGCCTACATAAAAGGCCACCCATTAATAAATGCAACAATTAGTAAAATTGTCATCAATTTCTATTCAGAGACAGATGCACCTTTCTTCCCTCCACCTACACCCTCTCCCTTGCCAAACAGAACACAAAGAATGTATCTGAAGCCGTGGTGTGTTGCCTGTAATGACAGTTGCTGGTCCTGATGTGGATTCCCTGCTTCCCTCCCCTAATGAAACACCTGGATCGGAAAGCTTAGATCCAGAAGGGAGAGAAAGGTAACAATCCAGCCAACCCTGTAGCGGGAGCCCACTCGCATTCTGCCAAGATGGGGGCTATTGAAATGGGGAGCATTACACCAACCGCCTGCTGTCCAGCACGGTGCTGTGGGCGGCTCTACAGACTGAGCAATGAGCCTTCAGCCCGAGCTAAGGGCCACCTTCACTCCTCCCTCGGCCCTCACCCTGCCAGCTGCAAGTCTGGTCGAGATGCCTCTGTCTTCCAAAGGAGAGCCTGCTCCATACGAGGCAGCTTGCTAGGTCATTGATTCGTGTTGTGCCAGTGCATGTCCCACCTCCATGCCAGGCCTCCCCTGAAAACTATTGTCACTCTTAAGGTGCAACACCAGAACAGGACCCCATGCTCTGGGTATCATCAGATCTCTCTGGGCGACATACACTGCCAGGAACCATCAATTCGGGGACCTGAAGCCCCTGAAGTGCTCCTAACCATGGCAGAATGTAGCTTGAAGACATGTCTCAGTAACCCTAACCTGTAGATCTGAAGTCGGGACCCTTAGATAGGTCTGGTGGCACACAACTGTATTCTAAGCACTTGAGAGGCTGAGGCAGGAGGATCATCTGAGGTGTGAAGCCAGGCTGGGATACATATTATACCTTGCTTCCAAAGATTAAAAAAAGAAAGGAAGGAAAGAAGGAAGAATAAAAAGAAAAAGTCTAGGCCCCAAGGTTCTGAACAACTGGGCTTGTGAGAAGGAAACCTGGCCCCAAGGCAGAGGGGAGGGACATCAGAGTGGCCTCAGCTCGTATCCAGGGTGTGTCTCAAAGTCAGAGTTCGTGACATCCCTGCCAGCTCCTCGGCTGTGGGAGCCCTGACTGGTGGGCAGTGAGGTCTGGGTTCAGGCAGGGCTGGACTGGAGCCATGAGCAATATACAGCCTTGAAAGCCTCGAGACCAAATGATCTCCCAGAGGGAAAGAGGAAAGAGGGAAAGAGGAAAAACAGTAGATGAGCCTAGGGTTGCACGAAGTGAAGGGGTTGAGGTAATGATGTCACAGTGCTGGGAACAGTGATAAGTTTAAAGGAACTCTGGACTTCTGGTCCAGAACTCATTCATCTCTAGGAATGCAGGAGCTACATTTTTGTTATTTATAAATGCATCTTCTTCAGTACCTATAATATTCTGGAACAAAATAGCTCAATAAATGCTTAAGGAACGAATGAATATAAAGCACACAAATAGAGCGACAATCGTGGATTGTCAGCAGCTCCTCCTTCCAACAGGTATCCAAAGGCTAGACCTGAACTTTCACACCATCTGCTAAGGATCCTACAGATCTCTGAGCTCCCACACTCTTACCCTCACTTCCTTTCCACTCCAAACCAGCTTCTGGGGTGCCTGGGGGAACAGGGGTGCGTGTGGGAGTTCAGAGTGGAGGCTTTGGTCCCATTGCTGGGATTAGGGGGCAACGGTGACACATGAGTGACCTTGGTCACCCACAATGCCAGGGTGATGGGGAAGGGAATGTTATGCTGAGAAGAACTATTAATAACCCATCGTGGTCACATAATACAAGACAAACTCATTGGGCAGCTCAATTTTTCTGCCTCTTAAAAGTCATTAGTGGTCCTGTGGGGGAAGCCAGAAAAAAAGATTTTATATGGAACAATAAATTCCTCTATAAGCCACAAAGCCCCACAAATTTGCAGCTAATAAACCCACAAATGTAAAATGATTAAGAACTGAAGAGCACAGTGTCCCTCCATGCACACCCTCAAGAGGCAGCATGGTCTGAGTGGCTGACACAGAGCCAAGGGAGGAGACATCTGAATTTTGACCCTGCCTCTTAATGAGCTGAGTGACCTTAGGTAATTGAGCAACTCTGTGCCTTGGTTTCCCCACCTGTGACATGCCAATATACAATTCTTACCTTGTCTTCCTCAACAAATGATTGGAGGAAGAAATGAGATAGGAGATGAGACAGCCTTTGAGGCAAAAAATGTCTGTTTCTTGTTTCAGGGCTTATGATTAGCTCAAGGAATCATTGGATAATCAGCCTTTGCCTTGAGATAAAAAGGGACATTAGCTAGGCATGGTGGCATAAGTCTGGAACCTCAGCACTTGAGTGGTTGAGGCAGGAAGATTGCCCCAAATTTGAAGCCAGCCTGGACTATAGAGTGAGACCCTGTTTCAAAAACAATGACAATAAAAAAGGGAGGATTGATGCAATTCATCTGAACTTCTGCTATGGAGCCTGTCAGGGGGTAGCTGTAGTGGGTCGAACTTAGCCCCCCAAGAAGTAGACCTGGGTTCTAATCCCTTGTGCCTGTGACTGTGACCTTTCTGGAACAGAGAACCTTTGCAGAAGATGAGACAAGCCTGGAGTCTCAGGGCTAGCCCTAAACCCAATGACAAGGACTCTCAGGAGAAGAGAAGGTGTAGATCAAAAGGCTTTATGAGGGTGGAGGCAGAGATTGGAGGGATGGGTCTCCATACCATGGAATGCCAAGACTGCCAGTGTCTCCAGAAGTGAGGAGGGAGGCAGAGACTGTATTCTGCCTCCAGCCCTGCAGAAAACACCAACCCTGCCACCACCTTGACTTTCCACTACTGACCTCTAGGATTGTTGAGCAATTTGATTTTTTTCTTAAGCCACAAGTTTGTGGTGTTTTGTTACAGAAGCCACAGGAAACAAATACAGCAGCATGGGAATTCCTGTTCTCCCTACAGAGGAGCTGAGTCACAGGTGGACTGTGGTTGGATGACACTTTGGGTCATATGCTCCTGGCCACTTTCAGACATATTCCATGTTAATGGAGGGGCAGAGAAAGCCAGTGTACAACATGCACCTACAATATCCCAGGCACTCAGTCAATGTGACCCTGGTGACAGTCCTCAGAATTCTAAGTTATCATTCTCACTCTCTGTTTGTGGAAATGGAAGCTCTTGAGGGGACAGGCAACTTGTACATGTCCCCAGATCATGCTCAGTGCAAACCAACCGTTAGTTCACTCTAAGCCAAAGGCTGTCTGTCAGCTCAGGAGTGAGGGGTAACAAGATACTTTCAGGGCCGAGTCCGAGCCAGTCAAGTGTAAAACCTGTTGGCATTTGTGGTTTCAAAGACCCAGAGATGGGAAACATTTTCTAGTTACCACTGCTGTTGAAGTAAAAACATCCGTGTGGAAACAGATCACTGAAGGATCTGTCATAGAGGAAGTTTGATGTGGTATGCTCAGTTTTGTACAGTCAAGAGGATTTCTATAAATTCCTGCTTCTCCTACTCCACTTCTCAACCCCTGGTGAATGCTGGTCTTGATTTAGAAGAGCTGGCACTGGAAGGTTTCTGTTCTCACTAAGGCCCCAGGCTGTCCTGCACAGGAGGGCTGTGTCTGCCAGCACAGGGCACAGGGCTCCAGTTGGGCCTGATTTATTTAATGAGGTGATAACAAGGCCCAGGAATATTACCCAGACACAAGGAAAGGCAGCGCTTTTGTCTCCCAACTCATCCTGGGCCTGATCCTGGTTCTAGCTGAGATGCAAATATCAAGTCCCTCCTAAAAGAGTAAGATTGAGCCCTCAGGCTCAATTGGAATTGCTAGGCCTTGGTTGATTCCTTTTCTTTGCAAAAATGTTATTGCTAGGGGACCAGGGATTTAGCTTAGTGGTTCCAATGCCTGCCTTGTAAGTGCAAGGGCCAGGGTACCATCCCTGGTAACCACATACAACAATGCTGGGTGTGGAGACTCACGTCCACCAGCAATCAATAACACATACCACAATGCTGGGCAGAGTGGCTCATGCCTGTAATTCCAGCACTTGGGAGGCAGAGGCAGGAGGAGGTTGTGGGTTGCAGGCTTGCCTAGACTACACAGTGAGCTCAGGGCCAGCCTGAGCTACAAAACAAGATCCTGTCTCAAAAAAAAAAAAAAATCATTTCTATGTGTGTTGGGAATTGGAGTCAGTAGCTGTTAGGCTGTAGCAGCCGCTCGTGGCCTCTAGGCTTGGAATCTGAAGCACTTACCTCGGCACCCTGGCACCTGGTCCCAAGTCCCTGCCACCTCTTGCCAGAACCTTCTTAGGACTGTTCTTCATCGTGATCTCTCTTATGTCTCAACTTCTCTACCTAGGAAGTCTTGAAATTGATTTGTCTTGAGGGAGTAAGTGCCAAGTGGAGTAACGTGCTAGGAGGCCAGAGGGCGCCTTTTAGAGGCTTCCTATCACTTTTGAACTACAGCAACTCGGCCA
>PVIR01040393.1:0-13360 GCA_004026965.1 Petromus typicus | reverse complement strand
AGCAATCCTCCTGCCTCTGCCTCCCGAGTGCTGGGATTACAGGCGTGAGCCACCACGCCCGGCACTGGTATGTGGTACTGGTTGCCGCTGGGGTGAGTCTCCACACCCAGTATTGTTATGTGGTTACCGGGGATTGAACCCAGGTCCTTGCGCTTGCAAGACAGGCGCCGGAACCACTGAGCTATATCCCCGGCCCTGAGATAAATTTTTGATGCTTTTATTAATCCTTTAAAAATATTTTATGCTCAGTGTTTTTGCTGTTATCAATATTTTGTCTAATATTTCCATCTGTGTGTGTGTGTGTGTGTGTGTGTGTGTGTGTGTGTGTATATTTGTAATACCAGGGAACACTTCTAATTTGTAGTACCAGGGACCACTCTTCTGTTTAGCTTTTGTTTTTAGTTTTTTTGGGTTTTTTTTCTTTTTTTTTGAAGGAGGGTCTTGCTTTGTAGTTCAGGCTGGCCCGGAGCTCACTATGTAGCCCAGGCAAGCCTCAAACTCTCAGCAATCTTCCTGCCTCTGCCTTCCTAGTGCTGGGCTTACAGGTGTGAGCCACCATGCCGGGGACTGTGGTATGTGGTACTGATTGCTGGTGAGCATGGGTCACTACGCCCAGCATTGTTGTATATGTATGGTTATCAGGGATCGAACCTGGGGCCTTGTGCTTGCAAGGCAGGTGCAGGAACCACTGAGCTAAATCCCTGGCCCCTGTTTATTTAGCTTCTTCTTTTTAACTTGGATGCCATTCTTGTGTGTGTTAATTTCATACACATTTAAAAGCCTCAGAGAAGTTCCACAGAGCTTTGTTTTATATAGTCATATCATTTTAGATCAATAGATACAGGCTGGAGAAACTTTCCCAAACACAGATGCTTGAGGCTGGGGTTTGGCTCTTGAGTCAGTGGGTCAGCGATTGAATCTTTCCTAGCACCTTTGAGTCTTGGGTTTGGTCTCCAGCACCAAAACCAGTCAGAAAACAGTTACCCTTCCCTCAGATGCTTGGGTTCTACTTCCCATGGACTGCATCGGGATCTTTTAGTGGGATAGGGGTGAATTTTTCCCCATTTATATTCTGTTCCCATTGCTATTGTGGTGCCTACCTGGAATCCTAGTACTTGGGAGGCTGAGGCAGGAAGATCACTGAATTCTAGGCCACCCTGGGCTACATAGTGAGTTCAAGGACAGCCTAGATCCTGTTTTGAGGAGAGAAAAAATATTCTTTGCTGTACTTCCCTCCCCTCTCTACTCCCAGTTTAAATGCCTTTTCAAATTATAGGTTTACTGGTGACATATTCTTTCATCAAATACCTTTTTCAGTTTTAAAAAAGATAGATTCATTGGAGTAGAATTTCTTTCATCATTTAAAAGATCTTATTTCACTCTTGATTTTGAATACTATTGCTAGCTTACCAGAGCTAACTGTCAATATAGTTGTAATATAATAAGTTAATAAGTTGTAATATAATATAGTTGTAAGGTAATATATCCCTTTCTCTGGCTGCTTTTAAGCTTTGTTCATTGAATTTTGTTACTAGCAATATTACTGTTATGTAGTTAGGGGTGACTTGTTTAAAAAATATATTCTGCATATGAGTGATTTACTTACACATGTATTTGCTTGTGGAGCTCCTTGAATCCGTATTTTGATATCTTTCATCAGTTTTATATTTAGTTATTTAAGTGTTTATTTAGATACTGCTCTACTTAATTCTTTCAGTAGGACTGTAAGAAATATCATAAGGTTATTGTTATCTTCTAACTCTTCCCTTGTTTGGTGATTTTCTTTTGAACCATGTTTCTGCTTGCTGACAATTTCTTTCGATATATGCAATTACCAGTAAATCCATTTATTGAATTCTTAATTTCAGTTATTTTGTTTTAAATTTTATAATTCAAAGTGAGTTCTTTTTATTTCTAGACTATATCTGAAATGTTCAGTCTTTTGTGTCTCTGAATCTAAGAGGAATTGAAAAGTCTGTATGTCTTATACCCATTACCTGTGTGTGGATGTTTTCCTCTTTCAGTATGTTTTCATTTGTATGAATTTGTCTAATGGTTTTTCAGCTTACATGTCAGACATCGCACTTATACAGATGCTCATAGGTTGACTGGAGATCTAGTGTTGTTTCAGAGATGAGTGTTCATTTGTTTGTGTATCTATTTATTTATTGAGACAGGGTCTCGCTTTGTAGTCCAAGCTGGCCTTGAGCTCAGCCTCAAACTCACATCACAGCAATCCTCCTGCCTCTGCGTCCCAAGTGCTGGGATTACAGGCATGAGCCACCACACCCGGCACTGTGGTATGTGGTACTGATTGCTGCTGGGTGTGAGTCTCTACACCCAGTATGGTATATGGTTACCGGGGATTGAACCCAGGTCCTTGTGCTTGCAAGACAGGTGCCGGAAGCACTGAGCTAAATCCTCGGCTCAGGGTATTTATATTTTGGAGCAGGGTCTCACCATGTGTTTAGTTGGGGCTAACCTTGAACTCACTGTGTATCCCAGGCTGATCTCAGACTCTACACTCCTCCTGCCTCACACTTTCAAGTGCTCCTATTACTGGTGTATGGCACCACAGTCTTAGAGCACTACTGAATCTTTTATGATCTCCAGAGGAAAAAGGAGCTCAAAATTGTCTCTGTTTTCTTCACGTTGTTTTTAGACTCCTTCTTGGCTTCAAGAGTGTTGAAATGTTTTATGTTGCTTTTCTAGTCCTTAGTTGGAGGGTTGGTCTGAATTACCATTCCCAGAACAATCCTCTGAGACCAGAAATAAGATTATCCCTGCTTTACAGGTGCAGGAACTGAGGCATACAGAGGTACAAGGAGTGACGTAAATCATAGTAGATGTTGAAGTTTTTTAACTTGTTAGTAGGAGACACATTCATTGCTAGAACAATGGAAAAGGATGCTGAAAATGAGAGGGACTAGTGACAGTGTGTCTTTCACTGTAATTTTAAATGAAAAAAATTCACTGTATTTTTGCTCATATCCTGATTATGACAGTTTCTGTCAATTAAAAACATTAGGATTTTTCTTCATTCACTCTGTTCGTGGGATCTGGCATCGTGCACTTCTGTCTCTTCCCCAAGGTCAAATGATTGGTAAAGGTTTTGCATCAGTTTAGGACACACTGGTAGCCTAAAAAGTGCCGCTAAAGATGCAAAAGGGGACTTCCAGAACCGTTTCACAGAGTGACAGTGCAAGATGGTGGGGATAAGTGTGTTGGAAAGAAGGGGGGATGTTTTAGGGAGGATTAATGACAGTGGGTCTTTTACTGTAATAAGTTTTTAAAAATTCACTGTATTTTTCACTTGTACCTTCTAAAATAACTCGAAGCTCACAAGTAATGGCGAGCTCACTGTGAAGTTTGGGCTAACAGAAACAGATAGCCTGGAGGACAGAGTACCTCAGACCAGCATGGGATCGCAAGTTCCAGGTCAGTCTGGGCGATTTGGTTGAAATCCTGTCTTACTGAAAAAAAAAAAAAGGTAAAAAAAAGGGCTGGAAATGTAGCTTCATGCTCCTGGGTTCAGTTCCCACTATTGCAAAAAATAAACTAAGCAAGGGCCGGGGAGTTAGCTCAGTGGTTCCGGTGCCTCCGGCGCTTGTCTTGCAAGCTCAAGGGCCCAGGTACATTCCCCCTAAACCACATACAATACTGGGCGTGGAGACTCACGCCCTCCAGCAACCATACCACATACCACAGTGCCGGGCGTGGTGGCTCATGCCTGTAATCCCAGCACTCGGGAGGCCGAGGCAGGAGGATTGCGGTGATGTGAGTTTGAGGCTGAGCTCAGGGCCAGCCTGAACTTCAAAGTGAGACCTTGTCTCAAAAAACCTAAAAAAAAAAAAATAAATAAACTAAGCAAAACCTCGAGGGCTGGGGACCATTTAGTGGTCAGCCATTTGCCTAATACACTTGAAGCCCTGGGTTTGATAGCACCTCAAAAACAAAAACCTTAAAGCAGCTGGAGACTGTTTGCTGTGTATCCCGTGTTAAAGAAGAAATATATGGTTTAAAAAGAACCTTAGAAAATATTGGTAAGCGGCTCACAGATTCAACAAGGCCTTATCTCAGAATAAAGTGGGAGGGTTGGTGCTAGGATGTAACTGGGTTTAATTTCCAGCACTGCAAAAAACCCCCCAAAAAACACCCCCCCCCCAAGCTGCAGTTTACTATTGCTATTCATCCCACACTTCCAAATGACACACTATATTTTTGTTATTTTCTTTTGAGATAAGGTCTCACTGTGTAGTTCAGGCTGGCCCTGAACTTACTACATAGCTCAGGCTAGCCTCCAATTCATGACAGTCCTCTTAACTCAGCCTCCTCAGGTCTGGGATTACAGGCATGCACCACCACACTGGTCCACACTATATTTCTACAACTTTCCAGTCCACACGGTGAGTGTGTGTGTGTATTTTTTTCTGAGACAGAATCTCAAATTCGTAACTGTTTTGCTTTTCCAGTTTTGTTTTCTGTATGTCTTTATTTAGTTCTCAAAATACATTCTTTTAGTGTTTTTAATCCACTTTTGTCCTTTAACATAGTGACTTAAATTTTCATAACATTGACTGTAATTGAATCATGCTTCAAGGGATGGGACTTCAAACATACTGAAATTTTACATGTGCATTGTCCAGCCCCCTAAATATTCCTTTATCCCTTCCATTTGGATTTAGGTGTATATAGTTCATTTTGAGCCATTGCCTAGGATATTGACCAGAAGTCAGGATTTGTATGCTTATAGCAGTGTTGGAACTGTATGAATATTTTACATTGTGCCCTCATTTTTGTAACATTGAGTAAAAAATGAGAGATGGTACTTATTTTATGAATGAGAAGCACGTGATTTGATAGAATGGGTGCTTATTTGGTGCTTTTTAGCTAGAGATTCTTTGAACTTAGGTCAACATTCAGTGGACTCAGTTATGTAGGAATGTTTAAAGAGTGCTGGAAATCAATTTTCGAGAATTTTCTCTTCCTAAAGCACAGAAGTAACTGAGATCTGATAAATTAATATCAGAACATCCAGTAGCATGCACATCTTTGTAACTTGCCATATTTTTGGGAATACTTTATATGCAAAATAAAGGACTGCCTGTTCAATAAATTAACTGATATATTTATTATTGGACATGTGTATTTATAATATTTTTGTGATGTAAACACAATATCCAGTGGATTTTTTTCAATCTTTTTAGCAGTATTTCAGTTGACATTTAAAGAACTTCTGTATGTAGCTTAACCAGAAGCTGCAGACATTCCATGATGATCGGTTCAAAGTTAAGGTTAGGAATAAACATTTATTAATTGATATACACAAGGCATGGTGACAGAAAAACACCAAGGCACTATATAGTTCCTAAGTTGATAAATGAAAAAAGCTTTTACAGTATCTTTTCAACACTTTTCTAGTCTTTTAACATAGGTTATTTTAACCTAGCTGATTTGTTTTCCTACTAATTTGTAGGGTTTATTTCCAGATAGTTTACATTGTGCCAGCCATGAAATAAAAGGAACTTTCCTAAATTGTACAACTCAGTCCATTGAATGTTTTTGGTTCTGTAGTAAAATATACATACCATAAAACTTATCACTTCAATCATTAACATTTTTATTGCGGTAAGAACACTTACTCTATGAAGTTCACCTTCTTAAATTTTAAACACACAGTATTGTGAGCTGAAAGTACAGTGTTGTATAGCAAATCTCTAGAATCTACTCATCTTTCATAAAGGAAACTACCCACCCCACTGTTAAAAACAATTCCCTGTTTCCCTTCCCCAGCCCAGGAGGTACATTGTACTCTTGTCAGTTTTACCATTTTAGATAACGTATTTCAATGTGATCGTGAAGTACAGTTGACCTTTAAGCAGTGGTTTATTTCACTTAGCATATCTTTCAGTGTCAGACGTGCTGCTTCATCTTGTTAAAGCAGAATAGTATGCCGCTTTCTGGTGCTCAGGACTGGGTGATTCTACTCCAGAACGATTGTCAACCCACTTCACCATGATTCCCGTTGAATAATCTGAGGAAGAAGATCCGCATCCCGCTGGCAGAAAATGGCTAGGCTGGATGTTTTATCACCACCATATTGGGCTTCATTGTATTTTAAAATTCACAGTACATATTTCCATTCATAAATAATAATGCAGATTTTGATGTAAATATTCTCCAGGATGTAAAGAATTACTAGCAGCAGACTTCCTTTAATCTGGCAGATTTTAAGTGACAAAAGCATTAAAAAGCCATAGTTCCTAACAAAATCTTGTTAGATTGCATTTAGGCTCCACCTTGTCTTCTCCCCTTTTCAAGAGTTTTTTTGCTTAATATTAAATGCACTCCTCCATTTCCCCATTTTTCTTTCATAGCAGCTATTAAAAAATGATTATTTGAAAGTTTGTTAGCATCTTCAGGATCCATATTATAATAAATATCTCCTGAGAATCTTTTGAAAGTTTAATCCTGTGAATTGATATGTCACTGAAACCAAATGTTGGTTGGTGTTATTTTTAAATAATAGGAACGATATTTAGGCTTCAAATCAGATTAAAATTTTTTTTTTTTTTTTAGATTTTTTTGAGACAGGGTCTCATTTTGTAGTTCAGGCTGGCCCTGAGCTCAGCCTCCAACTCACATCACAGCAATCCTCCTGCCTCTGCCTCCCGAGTGCTGGGATTACAGGCGTGAGCCACCATGCCCGGCACTGTGGTATGTGGTACTGATTGCTGCAGGGGTAAGTCTCCACACCCAGTACTGTTATGTGGTTACTGGGGATCAAACCCAGGCGTTTGCACTTGCAAGACAGGCACAGGAACCACTGAGCTATATCCCCAGCCCAGATTAAAATATTCTAGCAATTGTTCTTAAAAGATTAAATACAAAGTGCAGACCCAGCCCTTTATCAGCTTCTGGCCCAACAGAGCCATTGCATATGGTTTTACATGTGTATTCAAGACATTTTGTGTGAAAAAACTGAACCCTCCACAAAATACAAGGATGTGAGGCTTCTTTGGGCACCTACAAACCATCTAGTGCTGTTTTCACCTGGACAAATGGGCCTTCATTAAAATATCCCTTGGGAGATGCAGTTTTATGGTACTGTTGACTGAACCCAGGACCTCACCAATATTAAGCACGTGCTCTACTGCTGGACTAAAGCCTAGAGTTGTAAAGACTCAACGATGATCATCCAGGAGGAAGAACAGAACTAAAAGAAACACGGAAAAGATAAGGAAACTATAGGCTGGATCTAGGATGTCCCAGGATGAAAGCATTGAGAATGAGAGAGGAGGAGAGAGCGCGGTAGGAGCAGTAACACTGTTGGGCTTGACTTGGCCGGTGGAGAGCTCAGGTCAGGAAATGACGCAGACCACAGGGAAGCACACTATGCAGGCATTTCAGAATACTGAGAATGGAAGACAGAAAAAACAGGCCCACAGTAGGAATCAGATCAGTTTTAGATTTATCAGCAGCAGTGCTTGGAGCTGGAAGACCTGAAATTCTAGGAAAAACTATTTTCCGCCTACAATTAAGTGTTTAGGCAAATCCCAGGAAAGTGCGGGCATCAAATAGAAACTGGAGGAGTTAGTTATGTTTGAAATTTACCATTTGTAAGCCTTTCATGAGGCACCAAAACTAGAGGTGAAGAGGAAAACAGTCAGGAAACCAGAGAAAAGTGAAAGGAACTTGTAGGGCAGATGACCTCCTGCCCAGAGACTCAGGGGTCCAGATGAAAGTGGGGGATGCGGGTGAGAGGGTGTTTCCCAGAGCAAGGAAGTGCTGAAATCACCTGGTTGGTGAGTCTGCATTATGGGGGGCCCTGAGCTTTTACACAGTTTCAGGGAGAAGGAGCAGTCTGTGCCTGTTGCATGCAGGTAAGAGAAGGAAGCAGTGGCTCACTCCTGGGAAACACAGTACACAGATGTGTGTTATCATAGTGGGTGCACAGAATGCTAACTTGACCCAGGGAGGAGTGAGTAGATAGGTGTTGGGTGTGGTGATATAAGAGATAAAACCTTTTTAATAGAAGGTATTGGGTGTGGTGATATAAGAGATAAAACCTTTTTAATAGAAGGTAGAGCTGGGCATGGTGTGGTACCAGGATCAGGAGGTTGAGACAGGAAGATTATAGTGAGTTCAAAGCCAACCTGGATTATAGAGTGAGATTCTGTCTCAAAAAAAAATAAAAAAAAATACACACAGTGTGGACTGAAAAGTTGCAGAAATACAGTGAGGGACAGTGTGATGGTACATGTGGTTCAGAAGGCCGAGTCAGGAGGATTGTCATGAACTGGAGGCCAGCCTGAGCTATATATAGTAAGTTCAGGGCCAGCCTGAACTACATGGTGAGACCTTATCTCAAAAGAAAATAACAAACATACAGTATGTTGTTTGGAAGTGTGGGGTGAATAGCAGACGGAGGGCCTGACAGCCATGGAAGCATGTCTCCAAAGTGCTCTTACATCAGATGGGCAGCCGCTTTTCCAGTGCCTTGCCCCAGCCATGTATTGCATTTTCAGACTGTTTGTGGGGTCCATTAGCACAGATTGATATTGAAAATATGGAAATGTGCCGACGTGAGTTTTTTTCTCACTTAATTTGACATTCTTGTGGATCGGCCTATATGCAGACTAGCACGGCGTGGATTTAGAAGTCATTCACTGTTGATTGTTAGTTTAGCTAAATGTTTTGAGAAAAAAACAAGATCTTGGGCTTTAGAGTCTTACAATTTCTTCCTTAGATATAAATGACGACCCACTGTATTTATTCTAGGTGCTAGTGCAAGATACAAAGTTTAGAAAGATACCAAATTGGGTTGGCAGGGTCGTCAGGACACTTGGGCTCAGTCCTGAAGTGTCAGGAGGGCTGTGGGTGCAGGGAGGGCCTGGAGGCCCTCACACAGGGTGATGCTGAAGCTGGTGGTTGGGTAGTGGAGTTAGGCAGTGGCTGTCCTGGTGGGCCTTGCAGGGCACGCTAAGGACTTGGAATCCAGTGGGCTGGAAGAGCCATCAGTTAACATGATGACTCATAGTGCTGGGTGGAGATGATCCTGCAGGGGAAGAGCTGGCCCAGCTCCCTGTTGGCCACATGACAAGATGAACAAAAGTGCTGTTGTGCTTTGTACTGTTGGGGCATGTTCATGTGTGCTCACACTTGTGTTTATAGCATTATTTAGGAGTGTAGCTTGCCCTACAATCTTTTATGCATTTATTTAGTAGTTAGGTGGGCTTGAACCTAAGAAAGCAAATTAATGGCCAGTACAAGAAAGCAGTAGACATTCTGACTTGTGTATACTGGATTTGTTATTTTATTTTTTAAAGCTGCTGATAATTACAATAATGCACATGGGCATGGGTCCAAGACAGGAAGAATTATTGTCTGAGAGCAGATCTGGTGTGAATTGATAAGGCAATCTGTTTACTTTAAATTTAAATGCATAAATCATAAGAAAGATGTCTTTTGACTTGCTTTGAACCTAGAGAAGGTAGAATGCTCTCATATTTTTATTTTCAGTTCTAATGAGCATTTGAAGTTAAAGTGATTTTGTTTCTTCAAGATTGGTATCTATTGTTTACATCTACTAAAATGTTTAGCAGAATAAATATAAAAATTGCACTTCATGTCTTAAAATGTAAATTTTCTCCCTCCCTGCCTTGTGAAAATCATTTTGACAGTCATCTTTTTTAATTGCAAAATGAAGATACAGGTTATTCATCTAAGAATTTCTTGCCTTTCAGCACCATTAGATAAAATGAAAAGCTAAACTTGTATTGGTGTTTGGTTATCATGGAATAGTAAGACGAAGAAGAAAGCTCTTCTTAGATAAAGTTGTTACTTAAAACTTAAAAAAAAATCAGACCACATATATTGTTGCCATCGTTTTATGAGATATATTTCCATAACAAAAAGTAGAAAAATGGTTTTAGAATTCTGAACTGCCTATCTCTAGAGAGAGCAGTTAGCAGATCTGTACCTCATATATCACCTCACATGACAAGGCAGACTCCTGTTATATCATAGTGCTTTGATCTGTACCAGTGTGATGCAGATGGACAAGATTACCATGTTCTATAAAAAACCTTAATAAGCCCTTTCCTTTATTTCTTTTTTTTTTTTGGAAATGGAACCTCCCTCTGTTGTGCAGTTCAGGCTGGCCTTGAACTCACAATCTTCCTGCTGCTGGAATCACAAGTGTAGGACCTCAAACTGACTTGTCTTTCTCATTTTTCAGGGTGCTCCTTGCAGAACCCGTTGGTGACCATACTTAGTTCCTTCATAGGTCAGCACTGGGTCAGCCAGAAGAGTGCTTGGACTTTCAGAGAGTATTGCAGTTTTGTGCTAGGATGCTCTGCAGAAAACATTCTATCATTTGTATTATTTGTATTATCTGTGAATCAATAAAAATGATTTAGAATGGACATACTTCATTCTTAATATTTAATCAGTAGTATTTCCTGGGTGTTTCTTACTTAATATCATTTTAGCTTTTTCAAGTTTAGGCAGATCCATCCTTAGACATTTTCACCAACCATATATACACTATTTAGCACACTTTTAATATGTACAGTAACTGTCTAAGCAACATTGGCCTTTGGTTTCAGATATTAAGCCCGGGGCCAGGGTTTTAGCTTAGTGGTTCTGGCATCTGCCTGGCAAACTCAAGGTCCCGAGTTCAATCCCTGGTAACCACATACCACAATGCCAGGTGTGGTGGCTCAGGCCTGTATTCCAACACTCAGGAGGCAGAGGCAGGAGGATTGCTGTTAGTTCGAGGCTGAGTTCAGGGCCAGCCTGAACGACAAAGCAAGACCCAGTCTCCAGAAAAAAAAAAAAAGCCCAAGTGTACACCATTTCGATCATCTCATATTAATATGCAAGACGCCTGCCCTGCAACCTGACCCAGGCAGTTAGCGTGTCTTCTAGAGTGTGACAAATGACTGCTTTCCTATGGAATTAGTGAAATGTGATTCAGTGAGAAAGCGGTCTTTGTTTCCAAAGTGTTTCTCATGCATTAGAATATTGGGAAAGTAAACTTTTATCACTTGCAACATGTATTAAAATCCATTTATTATTGTTAGTAACTCATTTATTAAACTAAAATTTGGGTAACACCATATTTCAATCGCACAAAAATAAACACTAGGGTCAAGCATGATGAAATACCTTTCATGATGTTACATAGCTCTTACATGTTTGTCCATCAAAAAAACAAATTTCAAATAGTGGGCCAGGGAGTTAGCTCAGTGGTTCCGGTGCCTGTCTTGCAAGCACAAGGACCCAGGTTCAATCCCCGGTAACCACAAACAATACTGGGTGTGGAGACTCACGCCTAGCAGCAATCAGTACCACATACCACAGTGCCGGGTGTGGTGGCTCATGCCTGTCATCCCAGCTCTCGGGAGGCAGAGGCAGGAGGATTGCTGTGATGTGAGTTTGAGGCTGAGCTCAGGGCCAGCCTGAACCACAAAAGCGAGACCCTGTCTCAAAAAAAACAAAACAAAACAAAAATAGTGACATATGTGCATAGCATTCTTTTTACCTAAGAATTGACTTACTAGATGTGGTACAAGGTGTTGAACTCAGGGTCTTTACACTGAACTGCATCCCAAGCCCTTTAGACATTTTATTTTTTGAGCCAGGATCTCTCTAAATTACCCAGGCTGGGCTCTGACTTGCCGAGCTGGGTATAGGTGTGCACGCCCATAGCCAGCAGTGTATTCATCTTGGCTGCACTTCCTGCCAAGCCGGAAAGTGAGCCAGAACCAGAAAGCCAACAACTCTGGTGACTTCTTTTTTAAGTGGTCAGATTGTATTAAATTGTTTGTGTAAACATTTGGTGACCCACAAAATGTAGAGCATTAATGCAACCTGCTTTATGTATGTCCATATTTAATAGGCAAAGAATGAATGCAGAGTCTTTTAAAGCCATCACATGCCATGCTGAATTTTGGGAGAATAGTTAATCATGTGGGGGTTTCTTCCTGTGCACTTCCCCTGAGTGCCCATAACTTAAGCCCCGTTCTGTGTAATTGCAATCAGAGAAAATTAAGTCTTCGGGAGCCATCTCGATGATAATGTTGCTTGCTCTGCAGTAGGCATTGTGCTTAGTGCTTTTGTGCATTATCTTAATTTAATCCCCACAATGGCCTGAGAGGAATATGTATGCTAGTAGCCCTGTTTACAGATGAGCAAATTTAAAGTTGGATAAGAGTAATAGCCACATTAGTGCTTGAAGAGCTCCGCCTTTGTGACAAGCAGTGCTTCAAACACATTAGCCTCATTTCAATCGAGGAAACAGGCTCCAGGAGGAAAGACCTGCCAGAGACAGCCCAGCTGGTCGGTGGTGGAGCCTCCTTCGAGATGCAGGTGCAGTGAGAAGACTGGCTGGCTAAGCCCTGGTGACTCTGTACCCAGAAGTCGGGCTCTTGACTGCTCCTTTATAACCCACTCAGGAGAATTTTAGTAAACATATTTGTACATGGAAATGTCACATATTTGTGTATTCTGTCATTTCCTTTATACAGGATTCTTAGCTCTCATTTCACACATAACAAAAGGCAGACTCCTGTTAAATCATGGTGCTTGGATCTGTACCAGTGTGATCCAGATGGACTGATTACCATGTTCTATAAAAAGCTTTGGAGACAGCTAAAGCATTTTCAGACATAGAAGTGATACCTCATTTATACGTTAATATTTAAAGCACTAATAAAAGCAGGGTTGTTTATATAAATCACTGGCTCTGAAAATGACTCATGACCTACATGCTTTGGTGTGAGGCTTGTGTCCTTTACTATTTGGAGTTACCTCTACCATTAATTTACCAGCTTCTGATTTGGATTAAAATCAGTTCTTCAAAAAAACCCCAGAATTTTCAAATGGATATTTTTAGAATGGGTTTTATCATATACTGCTAAAACCAGAACACACTAAACAAAAACTTTGCTATTTTTGTGAATAATAAATTGAAACATTTGAGGCCTGGATATTTTTTTAAAGTTAAAAGTTGCTGCTGAAGAAGATAATCTTGATCAAAGTCCCAACCTTGCACTTGCAAGGCAAGTGGCGCTGCCACTGAGTTAAACCCCTCAAGATACTCTTAAGATTCTAGGTTGTCGTCACCTTTTTGACAAACAGAAATAGAATTTCTATACGCTAAGCTCTGGGTCAGAATTGTAATAGTTCTCCCACAGTAAGGAAATAAACTTTAATATATATACACCTGGGGCCTTCTGCAGTGGGCTGTGTACCCATGTGTTTGTAATAAATAATACACTTTTCAAGTTGCTCAACCTACAAGTGTGTCTTTTATTTGAGACAGATGAAGACTTTTTTTTTTTTTTTTTTTTTT
>PVIR01040392.1:0-13360 GCA_004026965.1 Petromus typicus | reverse complement strand
TGTTCTTGGCTGTGTTATTGTACTTCTGCCCTTTCCCCATCAGTTTCTTGTTTGTTCCCATGGGTTGACTCGGTTAGGTCTCATGGATTTGTAACTTTCCTTATTTTTCTCCAAGATATTCTTTAAAGTGTTTTGGAGCACGGGTTTTGTATTTGTGAAGTTTTTCAGGTGTTCTTTGTCATGAAAGTATCTTATTTCCCCACCAATTTTGAAGGATAATTTTGCAGGATACATGAGTCTGGGTTGGAAGTTGTTTTCCTTTAGGGCTTGGAAGATTTCACTCCAGGCTCTTCTTGCATTGAGTGTTTGAGTTGAGAAGTCTGCTTTGATCCTGACGGGCTTCCCTTGGAATGTAACTGTTTTCTTTTCTCTGGCTGCTTTCAGTATTTCATTCTTTTTTTGGATATCTGGGACTTTTATGATGATATGCCTAGGTGTAGATTTCTTCATGTCAAGGGCGTGGGCCTGGAGACAAGTCAGAAAACTTATTTTTGATCACTCAACAGTGTATACTTTCTTCAGTCAAGAGAAAAATAGAGCTTTATTAGTTATGGGTTTTTATATTGAGTAATTATAAAACACATGTTCCAAGTAATATAATGAGAAATCATTTTCCACTAATACCAAAAATAGCCAAAATTAAGATTTTGATGTGTTGACATATTTTGTTCTTTAGTTTTTCTACTTCTTGACCTTTAAGAATAAAGAGGCATTTTGTAATAGAACTACATATGGATTAAAATTAAGAAATAGGTGACAATCAAATTACAGATATAAAAAATGTGCTAGACAGGTCTCTAAATCTCAGCACTTTCTTTATTAATATCTCAGTTTAATATTACCTTTTAAACTCCATTTTAAAAGTTATCTTCTTTGACATAATTCCTCCATTTAAAATTATATATTAAATTAAAATACTCTCCCTCCCTCCTTTGCTACTTTTAACAAAGAGACATTCTAGTCTTACCTAAAATGTGAATTTGATGTCTATAATAGGAGAAGCAGGCAATACAATTTTCTTTATATTCGTTTTTACTTTAAAATTTTTTTATTCTAAATATTTTTTTTAAGATTTGAGTCTTTGTTGGTACATTTTATATACACATCATGATAACACTCAACATTGAGAATTTGTACCAGTACATGACACAATTTAATTCTCATTTTTCCCATTCCACTGCCCACACTACAAACCCTCATCCCCTATGAACATATTTTATTTCCTTTTTCTACTGTCACATTTTTTCTTTTCCCTTGTTACATACCCTGACCCACTATTTTCCCTTTGAATAGTTTCCTTTCACAATATCTATCATACCTTTTAGAATTCATTTGTATCTTCAGTACCTCATACCACAGCAAATATATGGTATTTACATATCTATGATCTATTTATTTCACTTCTGAATATGTCCATTGGAGAACAAAAAACTCAAATATATTTATAGCAGAGTGATACTCTATTTTATTAAAAACCACATAAAATATTATAGTTTTATAGCCTTAAATTGTGCTAATTATAATATAATATAAGAAAATATAGTAAATTAACAACTCAGTAGCATGTGTACACATTCAATATGTGAAACTCTGTAAGGATACCCAGAAAAAATTTTATCAGCCAACAAAAAGTCTGAATTCCTCTCTATTGCCTCTAATCAGATCTTCAGTGTACTGTGTCTACCGTCTGTCACACCCTCAACTGTGATACTTTATTCTACTTTACACTTCAGTAGTATAGAGCCTGTTACCTGGGCCTCAGCTAGAAGTCAAAAACTGTGCTCTATCTCAACTTGTTTGTCTGCGTGGATGTCAATAGTACAAGAAAAGTCCACAAAATAAAATAATAAGTTTATTTGGCTATATTCAGGACAACAAACAGCTAGTTGTCCTCCATTTAAAAACACAAGAGCACCACAAATTACAGCAAGAGTAAAACAAAAACCAGAAAATATAACTGTGTAGTCAGTCAGACTTTGGTCTCTGAGCCCAGAAAAGTGTTGGGAGGTTCTGCTGAATGTCCTTGGCTGGAGGTGGGACTCATCACACTCAGCATGAGGAAGCTGAATAGTTTGGCTTTTAAAATCCTAATTTGAAAACTGTGTTTCAACTTCCCAGTTTGAAACTCTTTTTCATTTCTGAAACACTTGATATGGTCCCAGACCACTCTGCTTTTGTACCACAAATCCTCTTGAACATCTCTGAGCTTTTTAATCTCTCCCTACAATTTCTGCTACTAAGAGTAGATGGGAACTCAGCTTCTCTGGGAAATATTACCTGACTTTTAAAACACCTTTATTGAAATATAACTTACATACCATAAAATACACATACTTAAAGGGCATAATTCAACAGTTATAAGATATTCAATGAATTGCACCCTCATCACTAGGAGTTCCAGAAGATTTTTATCATACCTAAAAGAAATTCTGAAACTATTAACAGTCAGTTCCCAAGCTTTTCAATTTGAGAACATGTTACACCCTTAATAATAGAATTGGTGTGGTTCTAGAATAAAGATAGACATAAAACCATAATTCAGAGTTCAGAAATAAACACATACATATTCAAATGATTAGTAAAGGCACCAAGGAAAGTAAGAGGACAAAGGACACTCTTTTCAACTGATGTGGCTGGTGCAAGCCACATGCAAAAGAATAAAGATGGACTTTCATATTATATAAAGCCTTTCGTATTATATAAATATTAATTAAAGATGGCCAAAGATATAAGTACAAGCCTATCCATTTCACAAATCACTGTATCAAGAATATTAGAAGAAAACTCACAGAATGGAACATTGGCCAACCATATATCTGAAAACAAACTATCATTTACAAGAACATTTTGGTGTAATAATGAATAACCCCTAACAAAATGTACAAATTATTTGAAAAGAAGTTTTTTGAAGAAGGCAATAGAAATGGCCAACAAGCAGATAAAAAGACATTCAGCATCATTAAGCCATTAGAGAGACGTAGACTGAGATCACAAGAAAACGCTTCATATCTGATAGTGTGGTTGAAGTCAGGAGCAAAAACCTTAACAAGCTTTAGGAAAATTTGAAAATATTGTAGGAATGTAAAGGGGACAAGCAGTCAGGTACATTTTTTCATTATATTGCAGTAGAGAAGCTATCCTTTCAGCATGCCATCAGTGAGGCCCTAAGTAGCGCTCTGTACTCAACTTCCATCATCCTGTGCTCTTTCTTTTGTTTGACATAAATCATTTTCCAAAAGAGTCACTCATATAGAGTCACTCATATTTTGTCACTCATATGGACTAAATTTGAGTGCCATACTCACCGCCTCTGAAGACTGTCACACTCATTGCCTCTGAAAGCCAGAGTGTGAGTCTTGGCAAAGCAATGGTGGGAAGAGGAAAGCACCAACACTGCCTGGATCCCTCCTGAGGGTGGAAGCTCAGGGCTTAATCATAAGCACGGCTTTCTCCTCCCCACACTCTGGATATTTTCAAACACTCAGGACGTTAGAGCTGACAAGTCTAAGTCAGCAAAAGTGTGCTGCAGGAAAGGCAGCGATATTCTAGTCGCTGAGAGTTTATGCTTGATTCCCAGTAGGCAGACAACTTGAGAAAGCCCAAATCTATGGTACATGGAATATGATTTTTCTAAAGACCATATCAAATATTGCTTCAAAATCTTTATTTACTCTTCCTTTTGGAGTATATTTCTGTGTTTTAAGGGTGAATCTTGGGTGAGTTTGCCCGACACGTAGAATCTCAATCCAATACCAGGCTGAGGTGGGAAAAATCAGTATCAGAGACAAAGCAGACAATGCCGGAAACACTTTAAAATTAGCCAACTCTCTTGTCTTCTGGTTTACCCCAAGCATTTTCTCAGACGTAGGATCTTAGAAGGTGGTGGAGGCAGAGAAACATCCATAGATTAAGTAGACCCTGATCCTAATTCTTGGAATTGTGCACAGCACACAAATTCCTTCGCAGAGTCGCCCCGCAGTCTGCACCTGGCAGTGACTTGTCGGTGAGTGTCAGCTCGGAGTAATAGCACTGACAGCGTGCGGGTGGAAGCTCAGGGCTTAATCATAAGCACGGCTTTCTCCTCCCCACACTCTGGATATTTTCAAACACTCAGGACGTTAGAGCTGACAAGTCAAAGTCAGCAAAAGTGTGCTGCAGGAAAGGCAGCGATATTCTAGTCGCTGAGAGTTTATGCTTGATTCCCAGTAGGCAGACAACTTGAGAAAGCCCAAATCTATGGTACATGGAATATGATTTTTCTAAAGACCATATCAAATATTGCTTCAAAATCTTTATTTACTCTTCCTTTTGGAGTATATTCCCCAGTCCTCAGAGCGTCTTCTGCAGAAAACATTCAATCTACTCAGTTTCACCGGGACTCTAACTCCGATCTCACCTTCCTCTTATCCCTAACTATTTCCTTTGTACACATCTTTGTTGTTTGAGATGACTCTCGTACAGATAAGACTCTTACACACCTTGGAAAAAGAGCAAACAAAATGAAATTCCTGAGAATTTATGGAAAATGAAAGCTGACCTAGTAAAACAATATTACTCCGCTAGTAAACACCAACATTCGGCATTAGAATGGGATTCAGTGAAGACAGTGATGTGGTTTGTGTGTAGATGCACAGCCCCCAAGCCTCAGGCTGACGGAGTGGCACTTTCTCTTTGCAAGGTAATTGAACCTGGAATGGTGATACTGAGGTTAAGGGCCTCTGATTACTAAACCACTAAACGAGAGTGATTAGTTCAGCATAGTCCTAATCTCAACGTAGTCCAAATAAGTGAAAAGGGGAAGAAAAATAAAAGGGACTTTTAAATTTCTCTTGTTGCTATTGTGGTCTTCTGTCATCATGAACTGAAGTTCTCTTGTTAGCTTTGCTGCCTTGTGCTTGCCTTACAGCCAGCTGATTATGGGCTGAAACCTCTCTGAACTGTAAGCTAAATAAACACCTCCCCTTTTAACTTGGGATGCTGGGTATTTTGTCTCAGCAGTAAGAGAAAAGTAAAACAAACAGAGAAAGCCATTTCACATGATAATAGTCATGGGTGAACACGGTAGTGCCTACTACTTATTTATTTTTAATAAGTGACTACTGTGGCTTTAGCTTTGTAGGCAGAGCATCACTCTGGAGGAAACATCCCTGTTCTCACTACCATTAATTATTGTCTCTTGTCCACAAGGTCCTGACCCAGATGAGTCTCACCGTCTCTATTTTTTTAAGATCTTCACAGTTCCCCTGTATCACACTGGGAAACTTTTATCCATTCTTTGTCAGTTATGCATTTGGAATTCAAGATACAAATCTGCATGACATATCTTGATAGAAGAGTAATATATATAACATTAAGGACTATTTCTTCAGTAGAATCTTCCTGTGTGGCACTGTACTAAATTCTTAATGCATATAGATGGTAATAGTTGATATGACAGGATAAACATCTGTTTGCCAGACATCATAACAGCTTATTCAAACTGGCACCATAAACCTGTGGAAGATTTATCACCCAGGAAACTGAGGTTCAGAGATGTTAAATGTGTTGTATGAAGTCACACAGGTAATAAATTTAAGGGATTTGAACCAAGCCTTGTTGGAGCTGATACTGCAGTGTGATCTTGTTCTCTTCTGCAGCAAAGGTGATGTGTATTTGTGTGAAAGTATGTGTCTGTAGAATAAACAGTCACAGTGCAGTCCCTCTTCCTGTGCTGCCCCACCTACCTGAAAGGATTTTGGGAAATGTTTCATAAACTCACAGGTGACCTGTTAAGGACCAAGTTAAATGACTTGTAATTACAGCTAAGGAAGCTCTTAGAAATTGAATTTCACTTATTCAGACCATTACTGAGCTGATGAACTTAATATAATCTTTAAAAGAATATTTCGTGTCTCCTCATTCAAGAAAAAGGATGCTTGGGATTTTTTGTTTGTTTGTTTGTTTGTTTTCTTGAGACAGGGTCTAGTTTTTGTAGTTCAGGCTGTCCCTGAGCTCAGCCTCAAACTCATAGAAATCCTTCTGCTTCTGCCTCTCAAGTGCTGGGGTTACAGGCGTGAGCCACCTCGCCCAGCACTGTGATGTGTGGTACTGACTGCTGGTGGTTGTGAGTCTCCACACCTAGTATTGTATGTGGTTACTGGGGATGGAACCTGACGGAACCTGGGTCTTTCTTTGGGCTTGCAAGGCAGTCACCAGAACCACTGAGCTAAATTCCTGGCCCCCAGGATGCTTTTTTTAACCACTTCATTTAGGAAGATGAACAATCAGTTTAGCAGGCAGGAATCCAGCCATCTATTTGAAAGCAAATAAACCAGATCAAACATAAAAACAAACCACATTCCTGGAAAGCAAGTCAAATAAACAAAGCACAATGTGACTGTTAGTCAGAATTTGGAATATAAAAAGATGAAAGAGCCACAGTATGTGGCTCCTTCGGGCACTGAGGCAGCAATCTCTAACCTCCTGGTTTAGGGGCTAAGACCTAACTGAGAGCTTCATTGCTTGTGGTTAACATGACTGTGATAATTATGGTGAAGCCCTCATTACAGATAGCCAAATTAGACAGAAAATACAAAGCTTATATATACAGGGGGTAGGGTGCAGGGAGGGCAGGGGAATGGGAGAAAATGAAAATCAAGATGTGTCAGGAACAGGTTTAATTTCTTTCATTGAATGTGATCATAATGTATACATACAGTGTACTGATAACTCAGTTAAAAGTAAAAATTTGTTTTATTTATTTAGAAGGTAGGACCTTGCTATGTAGTTCAGGCTGGCCCTGAACTTAGTATGTAGCCAAGACTAACCTCAAATGCACAGAAATCTTCCTGCCTCTGCTTCCCAAGTGCTGGGATTACAGACATGAGTCACCACACCCGGTACTGTGGTATGTAGTACTGATTGCTGGTGGGCATGAGTAACCATATCTAGCATTGTTGTATGTGGCTATAGGGATTGAGCCTTGTACTTGCAAGGTAGGTTCCAAAACCACTGAGCTAAATCCCTGGTCCAATAAAAGATTTTTTTTTAAGGAAAATATTAGTCAATTAGAGAAGGACTGGCTCTTCAAGGGAGTCATTGCAGAAGATGAGACTGGTCAAAGTTGTAGCTGAAAGAACATCTGGAGAGAGCCAGACCTCGAGTGGAAATATGATAGCCTGGGATAACTCCTGAGAGAGGAAGAGCAACTTGAAGTTACATAGCAACTAGCATCACTTTTCCCAGTAGACCTAGATAGGTATCAGATGCATGAGTGGGCGATGAGAACAACCAAACTAGAACATCTGAATCCATACTCTTATCTCTTGCCAAGAATGCCTTTTCTATGTTTATGTTAGAATTTACAGATAAGCTAATGTAAATGATGCTCACCATGTGAACATGATATGTGCCTCACATTACTACTGGATCAATGTTAGCAATACTAATAATATCAATATTATTGCTGTGACTTAAACCCTGTTGGACAGTTTTATTTTGACCCACGTTGTACTCTTATTGTGATTTGGCTGGACGAAGTATCCCTAGACACAGGCTCCATGGTGATCCCCCTGTTGGAGCCCTTCCTATCTCTCGGGAGTTGTCTCTCAATAAATCTTTCCTATTCTTAACCTGTTTTTCTGATGAAACTCAATCTTCAATATTTGGGAGACACAAACTCTGTACATCTGACACCCAAACAGACTTGGGAGTTATTTTTCCCATCACAGTTATCCATTTACTAAATTTGAACACCATGAAAAAAAAGGTTTCAGTGAAAATATATAAGCAATTGAATTAATGTATTTATGGACAATCTGGAGCATAGTTAAAATGAATATTTATTTTGCTGATTTCTCTGTATTTGCACCAAGAGAGAATCCTATCTTCCATATTCAGAAAACACTTAAGAACCATGCAGTTCCCACAACTTTTCTTCCTAGGTACTTATAGTCTTTCCTGTCACATCTACACACTACCCATTTCAAGAATTGCTTTCCCTGGTTCCCGATTCTGTTTTTAAATAAAATTCTGTCATATATCCTGTACCTTAACCCTTCTTATGTTTTTCTGGGAAAATAAAATGTTTCTAAACTATGAGTTTATAGATCAGTTCTCCTTTGTTAATTTAAAAGTCCCACAGCCTGTATATTCTGTATAGAGAGGTACATATTTCCAGCTCATCTGAAGAGATTTTAAAGAGGACTACATAATTCCTTTCTCTCCACCTCACCTAACACTGTCACTGTTCCATTTCCTAGGCAGAAGCACGTCCTTAATACCCAATATTTTTTGGATGATCAGAGGCCCAGGACTTCTTTCTCTTTTTCTAAAACTCCCCAGGTCCTCCAGTTGTAGGAGAGAAATGAATATGAGAAGTTAATCAGAAAAGATCAAGACATATTATTTGTTTTTTGGGGTTAGGAAGAGATGCCTGCAAGAATATCTATAATTTTCTCTCAAATCACAATTCATGGGCATCCAACTACTCCTGGACTGACTTAAGTCAAGTTATTAAAGAGCAATCTGTGGATTTAATGCTCACAGTTCATCACTGATGTGCAGGCAAAAGACTTGACTGTGCCTGAGTGTCAAGCTCTATACTGGTCAGTCATGCTGTCTCTTTGGTGTGTTATCCTTTTGAGTTCTCTTTGTCACCCTTTGATGAAAGGGCAAATTTCCCAGATTTTGTGAAAGAGGAAACTAAGGCTTAGAAAACTTCTGTAATTGCTCTGAATTCAAATGGCAAATAGGTTGGATACGCATGATCTCAAAGTCAGACCTACCTGTTTTGAAGATGACATCTCTATCTTATTACTCTTTTCTTAGTGTTTTAATTAACAAAATGTGTTTTCTTTTTGCAGATATGCATTCTCCTAACTCCCATTCTTTCTTTGTACAAATTACACAGCATTTTACTAGCTGCTTTTGCTCAGCTAATAATCTAATAATATATATTTATGCCTTCACATTTTAAATCAACTCCATACCCTCCAGCATTGTGTGCAATGAGAAATTTAGTTTTGCCTAAAGATTATTAAGCTTCCAGCAATCTCTCAACCAAAAAAAAAAAAAAAGGAGAATAAAATTTGCAAGGCAAAGTGGCCCAAATTACTCCAGGTAGGTGAGCAGCTATTAATGAGACAGACATTGCCGGCTGAGTCCAGAGCAGAAGTGGTAGAGCTGTCTTTGGCAAGTGAACACACTCAGCATGCAGCACAGTTTCCAAGAGAAAGGACCACTTCACTTTATGCTAATTGTATATAATTTAGAGTAGTGATGAATTTAATCCTGAGTAAAACACTTTAAATTGACCCAAAGGTGGAGGGACAGAGCAAAGCCAAAAAGATGATGACAAATGATTCAGACATACAAAGGAAGAGATGAACTGGGCATGGTGATGCATACATGTAGATCCAGAAACCAGCAAGGTTAAGGCAGGAAGACTACAAACTCACATCCAGCCTGAGTGACTTGATGATATCCTCTCTAAAAATAATATGAGTCATAAGTGGAACTCTGTGAGAAGAGTCTGCCTTCAATCCACTCCCCTACTCCTCAAAATACTTTTGAAAAGCAAGATAGAACATGGCATTCAGCCTGTGACAAAAACTTAGTGTGACTTGATAGCTGTCTTCAAGTACTTAATAGCCTGCATTAAAGAAGAATTGTTAAGTCTCTTTCTTTCATTCCATCTTTATTTTGTAGCTTTGGGGGGGCAGAGAACTAAGGTCTATAAGTAGAAATTATTGGGTGCTAGAGTTCAACTTAGTGGAAGAAAGGATTTTCACATAACCTAAAGTTCTCTTGAAATGGAATGAACTGCCTTGTCAGTCAGTGAGTTACCATTGCTGGGCAGTGTGCTAGAAAAGACCACATGGACACTTACTTGGGATTTATGCATCCACTTTAAGAGTTAATATAGAAGAACCAATCATCCTTTCTGTTCTGTGACCTCATAATTTAATACTTGGCTTTCTGTGTTCTGAGAATGTTTTTAATGTAATTACTACAGCCAAAACCAAACACAATTTCATGGATCTATAGCCAGCTTAGCTGCCTTCTGCTATTTCTAGGATTTCATTATTTGTGATATACCTTTCTTGAGTCTATTTCAGTGAGAATCAATCAATTGGCTCTGTTACGGTGATCGGTGGCTCCAGTCCTCACCTAGTGGCTTCTTCTCACAGAAAGAAGCAAGAGAGAAGCCATCCCTAATGGGTACTGAAGTGAATCCCAATTTTCCTTTCCACTATTTGTGACATTACGGACATCATTTTATGGACCTTGCAGTTGAAAGAGAATTACAGTCACTGAGGAGGCAATTCTAAATTGGGTCGGCAGCTCTGCAGTACCTCCAATTCGTGGGAAGTGACTATGCACATACAGATGCATGGTAAGTTTCAATTTATTTACTCAACAATATGGAGAAAAAGGGGAATGATGATGTACCTATCATGTATGCAAAAGGCACAGAGCTGAGGGTTTCTAGGAGGAAACTACAGGGAGCTGTAAGGACCTGAAATGTAAAGAAGATGCATTTTGATTAGTCAGTATTCTGTTATTTTTCGTTTATATCATATTTCCTAAATTTGCATGAATTATACAATATGTACATGTATACATGTGCATGCGATTATTTGTGGAAACATGCATGTTTATGCTATATATATTTAAACACACACTAATATATTAACTTGGCATTCCAAGCCTGATGAAGCACAAAGAGCAGTAAATTGAGTGTGAAGGGATCCCTGGACATTTTACTGTATCCGAATCACACTTATGGTCTAGGCTGGGACACTTAAGTCTTAATTATTTTAACCTGATTCTTTTGTCTTTTTCCTATTTCCTTCACTTTTTCATTTTCTTGGTTTTTGAGTACATTTTGTTCTTTTCTGGTCATCTCTGAGGCACATGATTACTTTCTAGCTTTTCTTGGATTCCTTCATTATATCCTTCTGGTGTGCAGCTCTTACCAATCTTTTGCTGCCTGCTCATCTCATTTATTTCTTGTTATTCTCTTCTCCATACCATTCATAACAATGAAGAATTCAGAGCAGCTCACCTGTACTCTGCATAGTCCCTCCTGGCAGAGGCTGGCTGCAGAAGCTGCAGTTTATCATTGGACTTCAGGCATAGCATCTTGGCCATTCTTTAACCCATGATCATTCTTCAAGCAAGACTTGATTAATAGTTTCCAATTATCTAATACAATTTGGCATTTTGGATCCCTTGTTTGTTCTTATACTTTTCTATTAATAACTCTAACAACTAGAGTTGAAGATGACAGAAAATGGTAGTCTTGATCAGATCTTACTTCTACAATTTAAAAAGGAAGACTCCAGTAGGTTTCTTTTACTATCTATAACTTTTCAAACTAGAGATACCTTAGAAGCAAATACTGATGCTCGATGACTGCATTGGTCACAGCCTTTAACCATCCTCTGTCACTCATCCCTTGTCATATTCCTCAGAAAACACTTATCTACAATGCATCAGTGTATTTGGTCACAATATTAATTATTTATTCATTGTCCAGAATCTAGAGGAAGAATAGTTTTAATGCAAATATCTCTGAGATGTTTCTGCAATATTATTATATATTTTCTGGTTTTTGATAAATAAAAATAATAGTCTTCCCTTACATTTCTTTTTTCATTTTCTACCACGTCTTAAAAATTTTACAGTTCACTGATCTCTCTAGCAAAATTTTATTGCAGTTTAATTATCCCCATGTGTGAAGTAGACAAACCTACAATTAACTTATAGGGTATAGTTTAGAGTCTTGTTTAGCCATTCCCACCATGACTATGGTAACAATTTTTTAAGAAGATTATGTATCTCATGGTAATAGCCCAAATTTTTAATGCTTTAAAATATCAACAAATGTATAAAAATTGTTCATACATTCATTATTATTTTTTCATAAATTAAGGACTAAACTGGATGTTAAAGACAACTTATTTGAATCAAGAAATATTGAGATTAACTATCATGTGAGTTAGGACATAATGGTTACAAGTAATCATAAGCTTATTTGTTTTTTGGGGTTGTTTTACTTACTTATTTTCTTGACTGAATCAGACTCTTGCTATGCAGTACAGGCTGGTCTTGATCTTACTGTGTACTTAAAAATATTCTGGTCTCTATCTTGTGGCAGAATTCTTGTCTCAGCCTCTCCAGTGCTGGGATTAGAGGTGTGTGCCACTATGTCAGGGCCATAAATCTATTAAAACAAGGGACAAATATTTGGTAGGGACCGGGGATTTAGCTCTGGTTCTGGCACCTGCCTTGTAAGTGCAAGGGCCTGGGTTCGATCCCAGTAATCACATAAAACAATGCCAGGTGTGGAGACTTATTCCCACTAGCAATCAAAACCACATACCACAGTGCTGGGCATGGTGGCTCACACCTGTAATCCCAGAACTTGGGAGGCAGAGGCAGGAGTGTTGCTGTGAGTTCAAGGCCGAGCTCAGGACCAGCCTGAACTATACAAGTGAGACTTTTTCACCAAAAAAAAAAAAAAAAAAAAAAAAAAAAAAAAAAAAAAAAAAAAAAAAAAAAAAAAAAAAAAAAGAGAGAGAGAGAGAGAGAGAGAATAAAAGAAAAAAAAGAAATATATGGTGAATGTTTCAACTTAAAACAATGATTTGAGTTAAAAACACATTTCTCTTAATCTCCTTCATTATACTTCATTATTTTGGACACAATTAATCAACCCATCCTCTGGCTATCTCCTGAGACAGATTTGGAAGTCTTCATTCTGAATGTCTTTATGAAGGTGATAAAAACACAGAGTAAATATTTCTACCTGTTGCCAAACCAACAGAATGGCAAGCTGATTAAAAAAAAAAAAAGGGTACTGTGTGTTTTTGTTCCCTCTTTTGCAGTGTCCAGTACTGTGTGACTTCTAGCTCTTTGCCAAAGTTGAAATTATCATGTATGATATTTCGAATATATTCAACCTTGATAGTGTATCTAAAGATATTCATGAAAGAAGATTTTCAGAACTACTTCTAAAAGTGGGAAGACTGGTGAAATAAATATTTTCAAAGTAAGAGGGAACATTTTAATGAGATTAGTGGCAATGTCTTTTACACTAATAACTTGAAAATATTCTATTTTAAAATAAGGTCATACCGGGCCGGGGAGTTAGCTCAGTGGTTCCGGCGCCTGTCCCGCAAGCGCAAGGACCCGGGTTCGATTCCCCGGTAACCACATAACAATACTGGGTGTGGAGACCCACACCCAGCAGCAACCAGTTCCACATACCACAGTGCCGGGCGTGGTGGCTCACGCCTGTAATCCCAGCACTCGGGAGGCAGAGGCAGGAGGATTGTGATGTGAGTTTGAGGCTGAGCTGAGGGCCAGCCTGAAC
>PVIR01040391.1:0-13366 GCA_004026965.1 Petromus typicus | reverse complement strand
GGCAGTAGGTCCCCGAGGCCGACGGCCGCAGGCTGTCACAACCCACCCCGCTCCGGGGCAGACTCTGGAGACGGTAGAGCCGGCCTGTGTGTTGGCATCTGAGACGCAACCACATGAACCTCCCACTCCATCATCCCATCATGGGACCTGTGGGACTGCTAGGCAGGCAGGTACGTTAGCGGGGCTGAGGGACAAAGGCGGGGGAGAGCGCACCGTAGCACGCATCGCCAGTTAAGAAGAGAAACAAAGACGCGTGTGTCACACACCTAGAGCCCTTTGTTGGGCCCCAGGCCCAGAGCGGCCCCTCAGAGCACAGGGCCTGGTGAGGGCGGGCACTGTGTGTGCCGTTCTGACACCTGGCCATCCGGCCGTCCAGCTCCAGGCCAGCGTGCCCTGCATCCCTCCTGCCGCAGCCTGCAAGTCAGCGATACCGGGAAGGGAAGAGTCCTGGGAAGACCCTCCTGCCCTGCGCTGGGGCCCAGCCCCAATTAAGAACTTATCTTTCGGGCCGGGGAGTTAGCTCAGTGGTTCCAGCGCCTGTCTTGCAAGCGCAAGGACCCGGGTTCGATTCCCCGGTAACCACATACCATACTGGGTGTGGAGACCCACACCCAGCAGCAACCAGTACCACATACCACAGCGCCGGGCGTGGTGGCTCACGCCTGTCATCCCAGCACTCGGGAGGCAGAGGCAGGAGGATTGTGATGTGAGTTGGAGGCTGAGCTCAGGGCCAGCCTGAACTACAAAGCGAGACCCTGTCTCAAAAAACCTAAAAAAAAAAAAAAAAAAAGAACTTATCTTTCATAAACTCCTGACATGATCATGTCCCAAAGGAGGCACTGGCTGCCTAGAGAGGGCGGGAAGCTTTCCAATCCCTGAGTCAGTCCGTTCTAATAAAGTGGTGATAAGAATCACGGGTGCCTCCGCTCCGCAGATGTAGCTCTTCCGTATGTGCAAAGGTGTCCTGACAGGCGCCCGGTGCAGCTTTGGTGTTACTTCCCGTCCCGTGAGAAGGTGCAGCTCTCCCACCTTGCAGCAGCCCACCCACACTTCCTTCTGTGTGCTCCCACTGCGTCCTTTCAAGAACACGAAGAGCCAGAGGCCCACAGGCGAGGAGCGGCTGCTTGCTGCAGGGACCAGCTTCCTGTGGCCCTGGGCCAGGGCAGCTCACCTGGGGTGGGGGAGGACTGGGTACCAGGGCAGGGGCAGCAGCCAGCCACTGGCCAGGGAGAGCAGGCTGAATGCCTGCAGACAGCCTGGCCCTGCTGAGCACAGGCCGCTCTCTCCCAGAGCCCTTCCCAGACAGTACGGGTCACCATCACAGGGACAGCAGCGCAGTCACCACCACAGAAGACGGGGCTCGAGGTCCAGGCCGAAGGATGCAGTGGTGCAGGGCCCGAATACTGCAAGTTACTTCTTCCAGACTAAGTAGTGTCCCCAACTGTAAAAGAAAACTCAGACGGCCTATCATGAAAACACACTGCTTTAAGAAAAAACTATATTTTGCAGAAAATCCAAGCATTCAAATGAAGAGCCCTGACGTATACAGAGTCGAGGAGGTCACCCCGTGGGCTCACCGGCAGGGGCATGGCATGCTGCCAGAGCAGAGTCCGGGAAAGCAAAAGCCACTGTTGCCCATATTCCCCAGCCCACAGCTCAGGGCAGACCTGGCCTGGGTCCTCACCAAAGGCCCTCATTCTGCCCACACAGGTAGCCCAAGGGGCAGAGCATGAACAATGGGCTAGGAGTGTGCAGGACAGGAGATGGGCGGAGGGCAGCGGGCAGGGCACCCAGCCCCCTCTGGCTGCTCACCCTGACAACCGCAGAACCCGCCGCCCTGCCGGCCCCCGCCTCACCCTGCATTCAGGACGCACTCGGGCCAGTAGCAAGGGAGCCACGGCCTGGCCACTCACACTCCCAAGCGTATGGGCCCAGGCCGGGACAGCCGGGCACGGATCCCAGGGGCAGCAGACGAGAGCCAGAGAGGGTGGAGACCAGACAGCAGCTACACACAGCAACCGAGCCGCTCTGCCCAGAGGCGGAGCTGGAGACGCTGGCTGCTCTTCAGATCCTGTCGCCGTCCTGGAAGCCCACGTCCCGACACGGGGCAGCGACTGGCCGCCCTGCAGACCAGAGCCCAGCCCGACCCTCACGGCCCTGTCGCCAACCCCCGGCCGGCCACCCCCGGCCCCCACTCTTCCTAACTGGACACAGTCCTGTTTTCACCAGATATCTCACTCATCTTTGCAGTGAGTCTAGAAAGAAAATAACAGAACGAACCATCAAAATAAAAAGTCCGACTGCGTTCTTTGCTCAGTCAGGCTGAGCCTCCCAGAACTGCAGCTTCTCCCCAGCAGCACCTGCAGCCCGGAGCCCTCGGCCTCCCTGTGCAGCCTCAGGCTGCCCTCACCCCAGCCTCTGCTCAGGTGGCTCAGAGCCTCAGCCTCCGTCCCGAGGTAGGGACAGCACTGTCCATGCAGTCCTCAGGGTCTGGCCCAGGCTGTCCCCCCAGAGGCTGGGACACAGCCCCGGCCATCAAATGTGAGGAGAGGGGTGCTCACCCCCGGTCTCCAGCTTCTGCTTTCACATTTCCCAAGTAAAGTCAGGACGGTGTGGATGGTGCGGTTGAGCAACAGCACTGCCTGTCAGTTCAAGCACTCCTGCCCCACCCTCACTGCTACTTATGCGTTCTTTATTCACTCAGACGCCCTCACCTGGCTGCACCTTCCAGGCTGACAAGGCCAAGCTACAAGTCAGCCTCAACTTTGATGAAGGGCCCACGCTTGGACCCCCGCTGGAGGGCGGAGGGAGGCCGGAGGCCGAAAGGGCCAGCAGCTCGGCCGCGCGCTCTCACCCGCGGAGGCGCCCGACATCTCTGTCTCAGCCGGCGAGAGCCGCTGGCCGCGCACTGCCAGCCTCACCCCTCCAGGAAGGACGGTGCCTCGGTGGCCGTGTGCTGCACTGCGACTCCTGACTCTGGGAGGACTCCGGAACTCAGAGCTTCCCCAGGACGGGGACCAGCCTCGCTCCAGGATATGCCACACCCCTCTACCTGCGGGGACAGGCCGGAAGAACACGCTAACATCCGCGTCCTCTGTCGCTGCATCGGGAGCGGGCGGGAGGCACCCGCTGGGCAGGACAGTGGCCCCTGCTGCCTGTGGGACTGCCAACTTGGGCTCCTGCACTGTCCGAGCTGGGCTTGCCGCCCACCCGTCACCACCGCGGCGTGGGCGGAAGCAGGTGAGTCCCCTCCAGAGAGGAGCTCGGGGCCACTGGCCCAGCCCCGCCACGGGGCACTGTGGGCCCTGCAGGAGCACTTGTGTGCCCACAGGTGGCCCTGGGGCCTCTACCTCTGTTCAGGAGAGAAAGCACTTGCCTCTGTGACCCAGGGAAACGAAGCAGGCGACCCGAGCTGACCACACCGGACCACAGCAGATTTCGCCCAGATGGCGCAGAGCGAAGGCAGCCTATCGCAGTGTCCGTGCGGCTCAGCCAGGCTGTGCTTCTCTTGCGGGAAAAGCAACTTGGTGAAAAAACACACTAACCCGTTTAGTGTCCGTTTGATTTCCGGCTGCTAGTCCTGGTGGACTTCCGCCTGCGCCTTCACCAGCCCGAGCTCACAGCATCTTGCTGGGATCTCCCCTTTCTCCGTGCGGGAAGGCGGAACAGAGGGGAGGTCATGTGTAGGACAGGGCGCCACTGTTGGGTGACTGTGCTGTCGATGAAACGGGTCTGGATGGGGTGACAGTGTTTCTGAGGCGTCACCTAGAACACCCGACACCTCACTAGATTTAAAAGCGTCATCAAAAAGCTTTAGCTTGGAAGCATTCAAACAGACAAGGACTGTGGGCAAAGCAAAACTACGACACCTCTGCTCACCTCCCAGTGCTCCATGGTAAGCAAGCACACCTTCCTATCGGTCGTTATGAAGTCCCCCACGCTGCCAGCCCGGGCAAAATGCAGGAGCGCACTCCAGGCCCTCACTCTGGACAATCAGCGCGGCAGAACTGCAAGCGCAGCACCCAAAGTGTGGGGCAAGAGCGCCACCTCGTGGCCACGGCTAAGGCTGCAGCTGCTTGCGGTTTCCCTCTCCTGTCGGTCAGAAGAGCTCAAAACCATCAGCCCACCCAAATTTAAAGACCCAATTCAAAAATGGGCATCTGAAATGAACAGATATTTTTCAGAGGAAGAAGTAAAAGCAGCTAAGAAGCATATGAAGAAATGCTCAACATTATTAATCATTCGAGAGATGCAGATGAAAACAGCACTGAGATTTCATCTCACTCCACAAAGAATGGCTGTCGTTTCAGAGTTAGCCAGCAACAAGTGTTGGCAAGGATGTGGAGAAGAAGGAACCCTTCTCCACTGTTGGTGGGACTGTAGATTCTTACAGCTCCTGTGGAGATCAGTTTGGAGATTCCTCAAAAAGCTAGGATTGGGGCCTGGGATTTAGCTCAGTGGTTCTGGCGCCTGTCTTGCAAGTGCAAGGACCCAGGCTCGATCCTCGGTAACCACATACAATACTGGGCATGGAGACTCACCCCAGCAGCAACCAGTATCACATACCAAAGTGCCAGGCGTGGTGGCTCACGCCTGTAATCCCAGCACTCAGGAGGCAGAGGCAGGAGGATTGCTGTGATGTGAGTTGGAGGCTGAGCTCAGGGCCAGCCTGAACTGCAAAGCGAGACCCTGTCTCAAAAAAACAAAAAAAAAAAGCTAGGATTGGAGGTCCCATTTGACCCAGCCATCACTCTGCTAGGCATATACACAAAGGAATTAAAAGATTCTTATCACAGTGACATATGTGCACTCATGTTTATAGCAGCTCAGTTTGTGATTGCTAAATCTTGGAAACAACCCAAATGTCCATCAACTGGAGAATGGATAAGAAAGTTGTGGTTCTTCTACAGAATGGAGTATTACTCTGCCATAAAAAATGATAAGTTTGAATCATTTATACTTAAATGGACATACCTTGAGGATATCCTCATAAGTGAAATAAATAGGCCGCAGATAAGTAAATATCACATCTTTTCTCTGATATGAGAAAATAAAGATGTAAATGAGTTCTATAATTGTATGTTATATATTGTGAAATAGAAAATGCTCAAAGTGAAATAGGGTGAAGGGAGAAATATAATGAGATTATAACAAAAAAGAAAGGAATCAAATTTTATGTATATCGGGGGGTGGTAGGGTGTGTGGGGTTATGGGAAAAAATGAGAATTCAGTTGTGTCTTATACTGGTACAAATACCCATTGTGGAGTGCAATCATGATGTGTATATGTAATGTACCAATAAAGATTTCAATTTTAAAAAAGTGTGCAGAGGGGCCGGGGTGTTAGCTCAGTGGTTCCGGCGCCTGTCTTGCAAGTGCAAGGGCCCGGGTTCGATTCCCCGGTAACCACATAACAATACTGGGCGTGGAGACTCACCCCAGCAGCAACCAGTACCACATACCACAGTGCCGGGCATGGTGGCTCACGCCTGTAATTCCAGCACTCGGGAGGCAGAGGCAGGAGGATTGCTGTGATGTGAGTTGGAGGCCGAGCTCAGGGCCAGCCTGGACTACAAAGTGAGACCCTGTCTCAAAAAACCTTTAAAAAAAAGCGTGCAGCTTTCCCCCTCCAGTGTCCTGTCCCAGGATGGGGCGGGGGTGCGAGCCAGGGGCCAGCCATCGCCGCCACAGGACGCCGTCCTCCATGTGCCATGTCCAATCTGTGACCTGGGAGCTCCCCAGTCACAAGTGTGTCATCCTTACAGTGTAGCTGCCGTTTTAATACACGGACGTATTAAAATACGAGAAGAATCTGCGTTTCCATGACTTCCGCTCACTTCCTCAAACTGACTCTTACTAAGGAGTTCACTCTAAGAATTATGGAGAAGCCATCTCAAGGTATCCTCCTGTACTTATTTCTACTCTGTATTTCTTATTTTTAACCCAAACAGTGCGTCATAAATACTGCACGACCCATGAGAACAAGTCTAATCCGAAACTCTTCGTGGATAACTAAATGCACAGATTGAGCGTGTGAGGGTGTCTCCCATACTTTACAGGGGGGAACCAACAGAAAAATGTCAATCTAATATCACCTGGGGCATTCCTCGTCTCAGAAATTACACTGGGCACTTTTGCTTGTCACCTTACATTTCACTTTATAGCATTGTTTGGAATGGAAATGTCTTGCCCACAGCTGCACTGCCGGCCTCTGGAGGACAAGTGCATGCAGGAGGGGTGGGCTCCTGCGCATCTCCTGGCACGAGGCTCCCCAGGTGGAGGTACAGAGCGGGGATCTGCCCAGAGACGCAGGTGCGAAGATGCTCAGAGCCAATCTTCCACCTGGGGCGCCCTGACATTCAGACCGGGGTCCAGCCCGTGTCTGTGGAAGTGCATTGTGTGCTTCGGAGCATGTGTGCATGGACACAAATGTGTAACATGTACATGTGTGTGCTACGCACATGGGCAATGGGGTGTGCCTGTGTGTATATTCATGGCACATGTACGTGCACAAGTGCACACCTACATGTGTGCATTTGAGTGTGCCTGCACACCCATACCCAGGTTCCTTTAGCGAGCACTTGCATTCCCAGAGAACAAGCTGCTTGTGCACTGTAGCGAGATCCACAGTAGCACCGCCACCGGCCCTGAACCCCTCCATCAAAGTGTACTTCAATAAACGAGATGCGAGGGTGACAACAGTGGGGCAGGACGAAGAGTCCCTCCCGCTTTCTCCGTTTTGTGACCTCGTCTCCGTCTGCTCCTAGGAGAATGCTGTGAGGCGTGTGCTCCGTCCACTGTGGCCAAGGCCCTGCGGCGCTGGTCACACAGCCCGGACAGTGCAGGCCCTTCCTGCCCGTGGAGGAGTGTGCGGTCCCCGGCCCGGCTCTTCTGCCTTTTCCCAGCACAGTGGTCAGGATTGTGCCTCTGCCCCAAGCACTGTACCCTGCCCTCCTTGACCATGGAAGTGATTCCCTGGTGGTCACTAAGCGCCTCTCCTCCCAGAAGCACAGACAGGCCCTGGTTCTGCTTGCGGTCTCATCAGCTCTCAAGCCTGGTCAGTCCTTGACTTCAGTACAAGGACGTCGGCAGGCGAGGAGCACCTGCGTTGTCAGGGAAGGACACCACGTCCTGCACTGGCTCCCTGACCACGTGAAAGTCTAGCACGCAGTAGCTGCGCCCTGGGCCACGTGTCCACAGCTCTGTTTTGCAAAGGTCGCACAGGAGCACCCTTGGGGTCAGGCCCTCGGGTGGCAGCCCCTCCTCCAGCCCGAGTGTACTGGCCAGCTGAGACAAAAGGAAATGCTGAATCAGAAACGGGTCTCACTGTCCACACTCACTGCTGTCACCGTGCACTCTCCATATCAGCAAGAGAACGCTACATAAAGCAAACTCCCCCCCAGAAACATCCTGCCAGGACTTCTCTTCCATCCTGAGCCCGCAATAGGATGAGGTTTGTGGGGAGCGCGCAGGACGTGCCGGCTCCCCCCAAGCCTCCCGGGCTCTGTTATGTCAGCTCAGCTCATGGGCCATCTCTTCCTCTGTGAGTGTGTCGACCTGGACAGGACGGAGTAAAGCAAGGAGGGAACACACAGTCCCTGCTGCTGCGCCGCTGACGCTCACATAGCTTCCCCATTGTCCTGTGGCATTCACGTGTTCTTTTTATATTTTCCCCACAGACTGGGGCCTTCCTACAGCTCTGTGTCACAATTTTATTGTCTTCTTGACCTACTAAAACATCTCAGAATATTAAAAACCTGTCATTCATTCAGTGTTTCTGGTGAGTGGAACCATATTTCATGTGGGGATGTTAGACTCGGTCTTGCAGGACAAATACCAGCCTCGTTCTGCGCTGTCAAAGCCCAGAGGGCAGAACAGACTCTCACATCTGAGCTGCACCAGCCAGAGCTGCAGCTGCATCCAGCTGTGGGCATCCGAGGCCCTGCTGCATCCAGATGTCAGAGCAGCATGGGGTGTGGAAAACCTCAGCCTGCTCCAGCTGTCTGAGGCGTGAGCAGCTCTGACTGTGTGGAGACTGAAGAGGGGTGCGTGTTGTGTCCAGAGATGCTGCAGTTCACGCACAAGGCCGACGTGGTCCCAGGAAGACGTGCACGAGGTCCAGGACAGGAGAGGATGCGCCCACCGTGGTGTCGGGATGGCCGCCACCCCAGAAGCCGTGCTCGGGGCCTTGTGCCGGTGCACAGTGTGGGGCTCGCACTCCCCGGGCGGAGAACTCAGTGCGCTTGCTGTCTTCCAGCAGGAGAATGTGTTCAGTGGCGACTTCCCAACGTCCCACTATCTGCTAGTTAGAATATTCAAACATTTCACCCAGCCTCCTAAGTCTAGGGAGCAGGAGCCTAAAGGTGGATTTACCCTGAGAACTTCGTAGTCTCACTTACAACGTGGTTGCTAATGAGTAAAATAAGAACACAAACCATGTAGGTGAGCAAAATGTTCAAAACCACATTTGCAAGATACATTTCCTAATTTATTTTGCATTTTTCCCATGTAGTGTTTAATTAAAATAGTCTTGGTTATTAGAGAAGAAAAAATCACTGATTATGCAATCGTCCAAACAGTTTACTCAAATACAGCCACACAAGACCCTTGAGTTGATGAAATGTTCCGGAGCAGCCGAGTCTGGCTGGACACGAGCTGAGGGAAGCACGTCCGAGCAGGCTCAAGGCCAGAGGATCCACCGTCCCTCGTTGAGTAGGGGCTGGGGGGTTAGCAGGATGCTGGCTCTGCCCGGGACAGCCAGGGGTGGGCAGGCGGGCGGCCCAGAGGCTGCTGCCTGGTCCTGGAGCTTCCGTCCTGCCCTGAGCTAAACTCTCAGGAGCTCTCCAGTCAGGAGTGCTTGTCGTCCTTACACAGCCCGCGGGCATCTGGGTCTGTCTTTGTAGCAACTCTCCCTTCAAAATGCTCTTTCTCCTCTTACAGCCGCACTGTCCTTTCACACCCAGTCCCACAGCCTCTCAGAGGCAGGCCTGGTGGCTGCTGACCGCCATGCCTTTCCTTTCTTTATTATGTAGCCCAGGTGAGCCTCGAACCCACAGTGATCCTCCTGCCTCTGCCTCCCAAGTGCTGGGATTACCACACCTGGAACTACTGAGCTAAATCCCCAGTCCCTATAAAGCCATTATTAAAAGCAGATTACAACCCTCATTCATGACTAAAGTTTTCCATCAACTCTGTCTCTGTGTGGCTCTGTCAGGTGACTCCCCATCATCCCCACACTGCGTTTTCCAACCACCTCTGACTGGCTCCACACACAGCTGTCCACAGGCTCAGAGCCAGCTGCCAGCATGCCAGCCCTTCCTGCCAGCTGCTGTGGTGGTTACTGACATGTGACACTGCCAGGCACAAGGCGTCTCTGTAGCCTTTCAGGCCCTGCACACCTGCCTCATCCTCGGGCCGCTGCGCCCCGTGGCTGGGCTGCCCGCTCCTGCGTTGGGGCACTGCAGGGACTCACACTCGTGCTGTGTCCAGCAGCAGTCCCTGGGGTCCCGTCCACCTCTGCCCACACGGCTGCCCTGGCCACCAAGTCCAGAGCGAGGAAGTAAAGGTCCTGCTCTTTGGAACGGGATACTGCCTGGCAGACAAGTGCTTCTGAGACAGAACTGCTCACCACATCCCTTCTGCACATTTTGAGACGTGTTCTCGCTACGCAGCCAAGGCTGGTGGGAAGCTCCTGCCTTGGCCTCTGAATTGCTGGGACTGTAAGCACACAGCATGGATGTTTTTAAAAACAATAATCATAAAACAATGATGAAAACTACTTCGTGTGATAAATCATTCTGCTCACAAAAGAATGTAAGGGAAAAATGAAGTTAGGCATAGACTAGGAAAAATAATCGCTCCAGATGATCCAGAACAGATTCACGCCTAGAATATAAAATGAATTTCTACAACTCAGTCATGAGCAAATGATTACGCAGTTGCTTTATTTCTAGAGGACAAAATATTTTAATGGAGTCTTCCAGGGAAGACCTGGAAGGACCACACGGACACAGGAGGGTCTGCGTGCTCATCTTCCCTGCTCACATTTCTTTCCTTCAGATCCCACCGACGGTCCCGGGACCAGGCCTAGGAAACTGGAAGGCTGAGGCCACGGGGCAGGAATATGGGGAGCACGGGCCCCCGAGGGAGGAGCGAGCCGCGTGCAGGGTGCTCGTTTGCAGGTGCACACGCAGGTCCGTGTGGTGAATGTGACTGCCAGCACCGTCCGTGGGAATGCAGCTTGTGAAAACACGACACGTCCTCATCCGCCTTATTCCCCGGATCTGGCGCTGCGACTTCAGGCTCCTCCCCAAAGTCAAAATGACCAGGCACAGTAAATGTTTCGAACCAACTCAGGACACGGAGGCAGCCACACCAGCTCAAATGAGGACACTCCGGAGAGGACGCCTGACCTTCCGCAGGCGGTGGCCGGCTGATGGAACGAGCATTTGACACAGAGAGCAGTGTCTGGAGGGAGCAGACACTCACACAGCGTCTCACACAGTGGCCATGTTTTCAATCACGCCTAGAACGTACGACATACACACGTAAAGATGCTACGTGGTGAGAGCACGAGCCCCTAGGGAAACACTGACATCATGAAGTGTTAGTATCATAGAGCAGCGTGCAGACTGCTCACCAAAGGCATCTGCTGCAGGGGTTCCGTGACATAACAAAGACTAAGTCAAGTGCCGAACAGTAGAGGGATAATCAAGGAAGCATTTCTGAGTAGTAAGGGTTTTTAAAGTCTTCACAAAATGAAATGGAAGAGAAGAGAAACCATAGAAACTGTCCACGTGACTCTGATTCTGCACACAGCACACACGGGGAATACCCAGTTATTTTACTTCATCATAGTCACTTTACAGTGTTAATAAATAAGTATAGGAAGAAAAAGATAGTTTAAGACAACCAAGGGCAGCAACGGATACATGGTTTCTTAGGTTCTCCAAGTTCACAAAGCACACTAACACTGACCAGAGGCACTCCAGGGTGACACCTCGGGCCAGGTCTGCACTCCGGGGACTCTGTCCCTGTGGAAGGACCTCACGTACTCCTTCCACTGCAAACACTTGCGGTCTTCTCTTTGAAGCCCTAGATAACAGTTTTCAAGTTTTTCTTCTCTGCTCCTCTCTGGAGCTCTTCCCAGCTCTATTTCCTGGGCACCACGAGCCAAGCAGCTTCCCCCGCCAGGCCTTCCTCCTTGTGGTTCCTGATGTGGACCAGCAGCCCAAGACTAAACCTCTTGGAACCACGAGTTAAATCAAGGTGTGAGTATCAGGTTCATGTCCTGTAACTGAGAAGGCTCATTAACACACCAGCCACGTCAGGAGCGTTTAGGGTTAGGAAAACCCAGCCATGTAAAACCTCAGCAATTTCTGAGAAAATCTCAATGTTTGGGGATCATTCTAAAACCAGGTCCTCTCTGGGCTCCTTTAATTTGGTGATTAATTTAGATGGGCTTTTGATTCTCTTTCCATTATTTGCATTTTGTTCTTGTCATTGTTTATTTTTAGACAGGGTCTCACTTTGTAGTTCAGTCCGGTCCTAAACTCAGCCTCGAACTCAACAATCCTCCTGCCTCTGCCACCCGAGTGCTGGGATTACAGGCGTGAGCCACTACACCCAGCACTGTGGTATACGGAACTGATTGCTGGTGAGCATGAGTCTCCACACCTGGCATTATTTTGTGTGGTTATCAGGGATCAAACCCAGGACCTTGCACTTGCAAGGCAGGTGCCAGAACCACTGAGCTAAATCCCCAGCCCCATTATTTGCATTTTTAGATAGCCTTCAACAAACACTTCAGGTTTACGAGGCACTTCACACATCGCTGTGGGACAGCCATTTGGGGCGAGCCCAGAGCAGTGGGCAACAGTGCATCCCCATGCCCCTGACCACAGGGACAAACCCTCACGCAGGCGCACAGCTGTTAGTGTTATTTCCTCGTGGGAGCTGTCACCAGTCTAGCCTAGGTGCAGGCTGGCACCTAAGTGGCTTTCCAATGGCAAAGCGCTTGCTGCAGGCAGTGCCAAATGTGCTGTGTCCCTGGGCTCCTGCTCTGGTCCAGCCCCAGCTGGGGTCTCCCAGGGGCTGCCAGGGCTTTCTGCAGACACCCGCCACTCCCTCCCGCTCCCAGCCTCCTCCTCACTTGTTCTGCCCCTGGGTCACTTGCTTCCAGCCCTCTGGTCCCTGTGGCCAGCTGTTGGATTAGAGCTCACCCCCTAGTAATGGGCTTGGTCTGTGGAGAGATATGTCTCTAGAAGAATGAAGAGGATCTCAGAGCCAGTAATCCACCATCAGAGGCAATAGCAGATCCAGCAGCAGCTCCAGGGCCAGTGTGCCAGCGTGCCTTCGCACTGCCTGAGCAGCCAGGTCCCTGAGAAAGGGTGTCAGGAAGAAGGGCCCCCTGCTGGAAGCCGTCCTCTGTCCCCTGCCTCTAACGATGACACCGGGAAGGGAGGGGCCTGCTCAAATGCCCGCAGACCAGCCCTGCCCACCGGCCAGGGCCTGGCCCCTCCAGGTCCCAGTCTCCTGCCCTCCACAACCCCATCACCTGGCGAGGCCAGAGCACCTGCCGTCCAGCCCCGGCCAGCCCCATCCAGCCTGACCAGGGGCCTAGCCCTCACTGCTCAGCCTCAGGCCTGGAGACACTGCTCAGAGTGGACTCCGCTGACAGCGATCAGAGCGCTGCTGAGGGCTGACTGTCCATGGCACAGGTGACCATGGCTCAGGGGACAGCGAGCTCCAAAGCTCCCTGCACAGCTGCCTCTGTGTTAGGCAGCAGTCTGTGGCCCCACAGGGGACTCCGTCATCGCAGTGACCTCAAGGAGCCGTCCTGAGTGAAGCCTCTCTCTCATGATTCTTCTTGCCATTTATTGTCTTTTTTAAAACACCAAGACATGTGAAGGAACTATGCACATAACTCTAGCTTTAATTGGAGTGAAACTAATTATTCCACTTACACAATGAGGATAATGTACTATGTGCGCTGCCTTTTCTCAGAGTGAGAGATTTATAGATCATTTTAATGGCATTTTAATCATTTCATTCTGTTGTTGAATTCAGCATATTAATTTGCCAAGACACAGAGCCAGCATTTAAAGTCTCCACAAACCTAGAAAGAAACACACAGCATCCACTCTGCCACTTACCGGGGTCCCTGGGACAACAGGGCCAGCTCTGGGAGTCACGCAGAGGCCCAGATTTTACCCCCAGACGCCAGGAGGGCAGCTCGACACAGAGACTCATTTTTACACACTGTGATTCATCTGCACAATGGTGGAGGAGGTCAGGATTTCTCCTGACGCCCATCGCAGTCCAGCACCCAGGAGAAGCACCGTGTGTGTTTGGTGCCCATTTGGATT
>PVIR01040390.1:0-13364 GCA_004026965.1 Petromus typicus | reverse complement strand
TTTTTTTTTTTTTTTTTTTTTTTTTTTTTTTTTTTTTTTTTTTTTTTTTTGAGACAGGGTCTTGCTTTGTAGTTTAGGCTGTCGCTGAACTCACTATGTAGCCCAGGCTAGCCTTGAACTCATAGCAATCCTCCTGCCTCTGCCTCCTGAGTGCTGGGATTGCAGGTATGAGCCATTTGTATCTTCTGTGAGTTTTACAAATGCCTTATTGATCTGCTTTGTTATCTCTTCTGACATCATTCCAAATAATTCAGCTGTGAGTTTTTTGGTTTCCTCCCTTTCCATTCCCCATATACTCATTTTGAAGAAGTCAGGAGTTTCTGGAAACATTTTGTTGGCTTATCTTCTCATGTTTCTATGTTTGTTTATATTGAGGCTTGTTAGTTAATTACAAGCTTTGTTTCTAATAGGATGACCTCTTAACTTAATGTCTACTCTTCATTTCCAACTGCAGTTGTGGCCTTTGTCTCTGTTCCAGGATCTAAACACTTCTGTTTACTTTACACAAGAGGTTTCAGTGTATTTGGTTTAGTATCCAGCTCTCCAGGTATGGGCCAGTATTATAAATGATCCCAAGGTAATCTAGATATTGTCACCCAAAGAAAACCAATTAATAGTCATAGTTATGTCACCTTAGTTATAGTAATAAAATCAACATCTACTATAACATCGATGACAAATTAATTATTGACAAACCAGAACTAATAATGAACCACACTTATTCATAGAAAAGAGATCCATAATTATAGTATGAATATTAAGACAAACCAAATAATTATCTATAGTAAATGTGTATCTAGTAAATAGAGCAAATTTACCTCTATTACCAACAGAACAATATTCAAGAGCAATAGTGTGAAGTTAAGTCTAAATATCTACAGATTCATAAATTGTAATTATACTAGTAGGGGCAGAGAGGGTAGGGATTTAAAGAAAGAAAACAGTAAAATTTCAAACAATAAGCAATGAGATATGAGGAAGAGAAAAAAGTGTGTCAGTGGTCCTGTTGAAGAAGAAAGGGAAATTAATAGTGTTAGAAGACAGTTGCAGGAAAGAACAAGCAAAAGAAACAAGATGAAAAAAGAAAATAATAAGAAGGGAAAGAAAAAGTTGAAAAGGGAAAGATGAAAAAAGAAACTGAAAGATAAAAATTTCCCAACAAAGGAGGAAAACAATTCCAAACCCTCAAATATCCCAATGAGAAAAAGAGAGAAGAAAAAAGATAAAATCAAAGAAATAATTCTTCTGTGTGTTTTTTTGTTTGTTTGTTTTTTGGGTTTGTTTGAGACAGGGTCTCACTTTGTGGTTCAGGCTGGCCCTGAGCTCAGCCTCAAACTCACATCACAGCAATCCTCCTGCCTCTGCCTCTTAAGTGCTGGGATTATAAGCGTGAGCCACCATGCCTGGCACTGTGGTATGTGGTGCTGATTGCTGGTGGGCGTGAGTCTTCACACCCAGTATGGTATATGGTTAACTGGGGATCGAACTCTGGGCCCTTGCACTTGCAAAACAGGCGCCCAAACCACTGAGCTAAATCCCCAGCCCTCTTCGGTGTTTTTAAAGCAATGCTTTCTTTCCATAATCTGTACTTCTGGGATACAGACAGTCAAGTATATGGGTTTTTTGAGGTGTCCTCTTGCAGTACAGTCCCCTCTTCTTGCCCAGACTCTTGCAACCATCCAAATGAAGGTGTTCTTATTCACATCCATAGATGGGAAGCATGATCAGCCCAGTAGTCTCTGTTGGATGTAAACCACAGTGTTGGAGTTCCAGTGGACTGTTGGACTTAAGGTCAACATTCAAGGGGTCTGGTTGCTCCCTATGGAGGGCAGGGCCAAGTCCTCCCCAGCGTATTTTATACTTCTTTAGGGGGTTTCTGGTTCACTTCTTCTCTGCTGTCAACTCCTGCAGTTAGCTCTTACCCAGTCACTTGGAAAGCGTAACACTAGAGTCCTTAAAGTAGATAGCCAGGTCCATACTTTCTTCCTGGATCTGCTGGCTTTCTGGGCTCACTCTCTCTCCGTTAGCATTGTCCTTGTCCAGCATCAGGTCAGTTGGTTAGTTCTTGCATATGTTGCTGTGTGCTCAACCACCTTTGGGGTGAGAAGGGGCTGCCATAGCATTTGTGTGCATATCTTAATATGGTCAAATGATCCCCTTTCATTTTCTTTCACCTCAAGGTGGAAGCCATTCATTTTATTCTGCTATTTGTAACAAATAATTAGGAACATCTGCTTCCCTGAGTCTATAAATGCCTTTGGTATGAAAACAGTCTTAGTCATCTTTTTTTCATTCTCTCAGTACCTAGTATGAAAGCCAGTAAATGTTTGTTGAATTAAGTTGAATCAAATATAATATGAAAAAATAGAAAAAGCAAATTTTTTTCTATCTGTTCCATCTGGCATGGAAATAAAAGGACTAGGTTCTTGTATGGAAGATTTCTTTTTATTCTTTTCCTTGTCTTCAGTGATTCTACTGACATTTCAAAACAAACGTTTCATTCACTTTGTCTGTTTTTAATGTACTCACAAATATCATATTTCAATTGACTACCTTCTATTTAAGTTAGTCATTTATATCTTTTAGTGATTGAGAAATTAAAATTTTATGTTCTGCTCTTAGTTTCCTTTATTATGTTCAGATCACTTAACCTCTCAGAAAAATGTGTGATCCAAAATATTTTCAAAAAGCATTATATTTTCAAGAATTCACAGTAATCAGTTGACATTGACTTTTATTATGGATATAAACCTTGAACATTGTACATAAAAAGTAGGCTCATTCATTAAAAAAATAACAGTATCATTAGTTCCAACACATTCATTCTGTAGATAGGGATTTGGCAAACCAGGGGTTGTGACTGAGTTTTACACTTGATTAAAAATTTTCAATGGTTTTCAAAACCAATAGGTCAAAAGGCAGACCTCTTGATACGGCTTGACAAGCTCTCTTAATTTGGTCTCTGCTTTAACATACAACCTCACTCCAGCTGTGGGAAACAACATATATCTGACAAACTTCTATGTGTTCTTAAGGCCTCTCATTGAATCTTTAAAATATTCTGTCTCCAATTTGTGAGAAAATATGCCAGCACTCTCATACACTAATTCATTGACCAGTTAACTCCTGCTTATCCTTCGAGTCTTGGGCTAGATAGGACTTCCTCCCCTCAATTTTCCCAAGCATCCCTGGGTCACTTAGATAGGTGCCTCTTCCTTTATTTAGGTTTCAAAAGTACTCCATCTCCTTAGATTCATCATGCTGAACTGCAATGCCTGTTTCCTGATTTGTAATTTAAAATTATATTTCTCTGATCCTACATTACCCTTCCTTCTAACTCTATTGCTTTTTGATAGCATTTATCACTTTCTAACATTCTACAGGATTTACCCAGTGTTCACTCCTGACCAGGATGAGCAACTGGTTTCAAATTAGCTCTACATTCCACATAAAAACCTATAAAACTAAATGCATATAAAATTTGTTTTATATTGGACAAAAAGTAGCACAAGCTTATGGTCCTACCATCAAGAAAGTTTTCTAGGGCTGGGGATTCAGCTCAGAGGTTCTGGCAACTGCCTTGCAAGCACAAGGTCCCAAGTTCGATCACCAGTACCACATACCACAATGCTGGGCATGGTGACTCATGCCTATAATACCACCAATCAGGAAGCAGAAGAAAGAGGATTGCTGAGAGTTCAAGGCCATCCTGGGCTACTGAGTGAGTTCTGGGTCAGCCTGAACTACAAAGTAAGACCCTGTCTCAAAAAAAATTTTTTTAAATGTTTTCTAGGTGACCCTCAAATGTCCCTGTCTTTCTGCCTGGAGGTGCTTTCTGAACCACAGGCAGAAGGCAGAACCCGGGTGGAGTATGGTGTTCTGGCTGCACTAAAGGAGAGATCAGACCCCAAGACCACTGACATAACTGATACGACATTGGCCGGGAGTAGGCAGCACAGATAAGGAGCTACTGAACAGTCACCAGAATTCCTGTAGTCATCAACTACTAACTGACAATGTGAGGCTGAGACTCCACAAAGCCTATGAGGAAAAAAGTACCAGAGCACATAGGGCCAAGAGTCCTGGGAGTTCAGAACAGTCAGAAGCTGGTGGGAAAAGGTTCCTCAGACTGCTGTACATGCCAGCAGGGCTCCAAAAGAGGGGAGAAATGGAGACACAAGAATACATTTTTATGAGAAATGATAGTTGAAATAATTCTAATTTTGAAAGAAAAAACAAAACTACCAACCCAAAAAGCTCAGTTAAGGGCAAGTGGCCTTTCTCAAAATAAGAAAACTAGAAGCCTACATTCCAAACACTTTGCGAAAACCAAGGCAAAGAGAATTACCTCCAACTTCTCACCTCAAACAATCCAAACCAGAAGAGAATGCTGTGACATCTACAAAGTGCAGAGAGGAAAAAGCTGTCACCCATGAATTATATATCTAGCAAAAATATCCTTCAAAAATGATGGCAAACTAAAAATATTTCAGATGAACAGATGCTGAGGAGAGTTAACCACCATCAGATTTGCTCTACAAGATACATTTAATGAAGATATTCCAGCTGTAGGAAATGAAGCTGGGTGAGAAGTCAGATCTACATAAAGAAATAAAAAACACTGGAAACAGAAAATATGCGAATAATAACTGACAGCAAATGAGACGGGATGCACATGGGAGTGGCCTGGCATGTTGAACCAGAGCAAGAGGAATGAGAGAGGCATCAATAGAGAAAAGAGAGAAAGGACTGATTCTGAGACAGTGACAGAGAAAGAAATGACTGAACTTAAGATATTTGTTGTACTAGCAAGCAAGAAAGGACTCAAAGAACTGTGTGCACAGGTTAAAACAACTTGGAAACCATCTGGAAAGCCAGCAAAATAAATTCAAATGCAAAATCAATTATAATCATAAGTGATTATAATTTAGTAACCAAAACTAGAAACTATGAGTTCAAAATGATGCAAATAAATGATTAAGTTCAGATTTTATGAGGAACTGGATATTTGCTTCATTTCCAAGGACATCAGCCTAAAGTGCTTATTAATTATAAAAGAGAAAATTAAAATTAATATCATATCGGAGAATCCTGGAAGATACCAACATGACCAAGTAACTAATGTGAACATCATCAAAAATGGAACAGATGGAACTTGTGTGTATGTGATGCAAAGAGAAAAACAGGTACTTTCATGGTATTTTTGCCAAATATGAATAATCTAAACCATATGAGAAAATATTAAAATATTTTTAAAATGTAGGATAATTTTTTTAAATAACTATTCATTAAACTTCCTAAGTGTCAAGTTCTAGGAAATCAAAATAGCTTAAGAACTGTTTCCAACTAAATGCAAAACACAATACCAAAGACACTTTTGTTGTATATGTAGATGTAATGGAAACAACTGATAAAACTTGAAAAACTGATAAAACTGATGTTTGAAGATCATACAGCCACAATAAAATGATGTTAATTTCTTAGTTTTGATGATGGTGCTGTGCATAATCAGGAAAGCGCTCTGGCTTATAGGAAATGTACACCACTGGAAAGTGTAACTGGGGCTGCATTTACCCCAATGAAAAGGCAGAGATTGTCAGACCAGATGAAAGGGGAAGGCAGAACTATTTCCTGTGAGCACCAAAGTTGGAGTTTAGTGGTGCCGCCCCTGCATTGCAAGTGCAAGGTCCTGAGTTTGTAAGTGCAAGGTCTCTAGTACTAGGGAAAAAAAAAAAAAAACCTATATCCTGTGTAACAGAAACACACTTTATACTATACAGTTTTTTTGTTTTTTGTTTTTTTGTTTTGTCTTGTTTTGGGGGGGTTTTTTGTTTTGTTTTGTTGGGGTTTTTTTTGTTTTGTTTTGTTTTGAGACAGGGTCTGACTTTTATAGTGCAGATTGGCTCTGAGCTCAGCCTTGAACTCACAGCAATCCTCCTGCCTCTGCCTTCCAAGTGCTGGGATTACAGGCATGAGCCACCATGCCTGGCAGTTTTAAATTTTTATAAATATATATTTGAAGGCTTCAAATTTCATGTTCTGAGGCATGAAGGGCACATGCCTTTAATCCTAGCCCTTGGGGGAGTGAGGAAGAAGATCTCAAGTTCAAATTAAACTGGGCTATAAATTCAAGGCCACCCTGGACTACATAGTGAAACTATCTCAAAAGCAAAACAAGCAAACAAAACAGAAGTGTATTCTTGGTCATCTCCCAGCATAATTTAAATCTCTTTGATGAAAAGGGCTTTTTTGATGTTCTTTTCCTCAACTCCTCAAAATTGAGAATAAGCTTGGAACACAGTAGGTGCTTTAAAATAAACATTTGTCAAATAAGTAACCAATAATTCTTGCAGACTATAGGCCCCTGGCAGGCCTCATCTGTGCTTTGTTTCACACGGACCTAGCAATAAATGTTGGTACAATGAAGAAAAGCATTAAGTTACCTTCCATGCCATTCTGGAAAGAGGGTAAATTAACATTAAAATTCTTGACACAGTTTTAACAGATATAAAAACAAATCAAAATTACAGAATAATTTCTAAACAGTTGTATGGGTGTTTGATCATAGAAATATACATTTACTAAGTTATCTACTATCTACTCCCACCTCTATCAAAAAGAAAGGAACTATAAATGGAAACATTTTACCAGGGCTTTTATTTCTACTGGAGTAGATATCCTGGGTATTGATTACCAGATGATCATGATAATAGCCATGGAACTTCATTACCACTAAAAATGCTGGGTCCAGCAAAAACTGCACTTACGGAGGTTTTGGGTTTCTTGTAAGATATACTGATAATACGAATTAAAATATCTTCTTAAATATACGCTGCCCTGATTTTATTCTTACCTGTACTTCCATGAATGAGAAAAGAAAATAATTCAATTTCTTACTGCAATCCAACAAGATGAAATCAACTTAATTTTTATATACATTTGTGTTTTGTTTTTTTTAAAGAAAAACAGAACTGGAAAGTAATCTCAATTTGTATTTTTAATAAAACTTTTAGTAGTTCTTTTACAACTATAAAACCAAGCTAGAATATAACCAACTTGTTATTTATTAAAACATTAATATCATATTATAACAATTAAGATTTTTTAACTTTTTGAATTGGCTTATTACACATATACTGAAAAGTACACAGACTATGAGTGGACAGCTGAATGAACTATCACAAGAAAAATATGCCAGTGTGACTAGAACCTAACTCAAGAAATAGAACATTATAAACAGCTGAAAAATCTGCTGTTTCAGCTCCCAAACCACTGCACCTTCTCTCCTCCCTAAAGATACTCTTTCTTTTGCCCTCTAAAATAAATTTTGCCTGCCTTTAAATGTTCTATACAGCATCATACAGTCTACATAATTGTACCTAGCTTCTTTTATATGTATTATTTTTATACAGATTAACTTTTTAAATTAAAATTATTTATAGAGGTGAAATATAACCAAATATTGTTCTTAGAATGATTTTCTTTTTGTACAATGAAAATGTTAGTGAAACATAATTCACCAAATGTTTCAAAATCCCTAAAACAGCTGTTGAGATTGAGTTGCTAAATGAAATTTTTAATTAATGTAATAAAAGCTTTTTGTTGCTATTCAGCCTAGTGATTTGCAATACGTTGCTGAGAATTTTTCCTTTGTAAATCACGCTACCTAAAAATTATGGTAGACACAGCACATGGTATTTTTTTGAGGCCCTATGTATCTTGTTGCTCTTTGGTGTTGGATTTGAAGTTGGCTATTTGTAGAGACAGCCATGCATCTGTGTATCACTTGAGTAACATATACACTGTATTGGCCCTTCCCTTTCATTAGGCTGTCACTGATACTATAGAGTTTTACAGATTACAGGTTTTGTCGAAAGCTACAGTCAGCTCTCTTACCCAGTAATTGGATAGACAGATTTGGCTCAGCTCAGCAAGTCTGTACTTCTGTATGCAAAGAAGCCCTGAACTGAAATACAGCAGCTTGGCCAGGTCAGGATAAACACAGCTCCACGAGGAAGTTTAGAAGACCATCTTTTAAAATATACTTTCGGTCTCATTTTGATGACATCTTTATTAATTTCCTACAGAGACATGTTATGACGTTTATAGATACATCTGCATCCTTCTGCATCAAAAATGATGATCTAAAACAATGATTTTGTTTAAAATAACTTCTAAATGCTAAATTTCAAATTGTTGCCTTAATTACAAATGGATGGTTCTAACTTTCTATATCCAGGTAGGTATAATATTTGAAGCTTTTATGATTTTTTATTGTTGTTGTTTTTGATTACAGGAGCACCAAGTGCTGCTATTTGATTTCAAAAACTCTGAAATCCAAAGTTAATTTGTTCATAGTATACTTACTCTATAACAAACCTTGAATCTGGAGCATCCTAAGCAATAAATTTATGTACAGTGTGGGTGAGCTTAAGACACTATGAAAATCTCCACTTTTTCACTTCATAAATTTGCTGCTATATTGGCCCAAATATAAGGCTCTCTTAGGCTGTCTTCATTTTCAAAGTAGAGGAAAATTTCAAGTTGTAAAAATAAACTGTCACATAAAACTTTCCATTTCTAGCCCTGTGGGCAGTTGAAGAAGTGAAAACGTACCCTGATACCCCTTCCTTCCTCTGCTTAGGCAGTTCCAGCCAGTGTTACTGATACTGAAATTTAAATACAATTGCTACCTTACCACACCAGCCAGTCTGTTAGAAGTTGCTTTCTGTTACTCTGCTGGCCCCAAAAAGGGGCTAGTGTCTCTCACAGAATCAGGCATTGTTAAAAACAGAAAGCTGTTGAAAATGGAGAATTTTAAAACAGATTTAAGGCGATTAAATCACCTCCCTCCTCCAATTCTTCCCCAGCCACTCCCTTTCCAGCATCTCTAAAACAAGGCTTTAAGAAGGAAAAACAGTTACTGAGCTCTCTGCAAAAGTGGGGAGATACTTGTGAGTTTGCCTTTGCATCCCTGTCCTTGACAAGCAGCATTTCAAGAGACAATGCTGGCTCTCCATTTGCTGTTTAGCTTTGTACAGTATTTTAACTTCTCCAAAACTCCATTTTATCACTATACAAAGAAAAAGATTAAGTGAAGAAACTGTGTACAATACCTTTGGCATTTAGTAAACACAAGTAAACCTTACCTATTGTGATACAACATGTAGGCATGCAGAAGAGTATGGCCCAGCTGTTGGGGGCATTATAGTCCCATTTCCTCATTCTGTGTGCTGCGTGCCCTAGGCTTTCTGCTAGGGAGGAAGAGAATTGGGGATGCCTGGGTTCTAGCCCAGAGAAGGGAGACAAAAGGCAGGTCTGCCACTTGGAGCTCAAATCTTTTAATAAGTTGGTGCTCCCTGTATCCAGATTTATTCCCCTTTTATCAAGACACAAAATATTATAGACCCCTAGGAAACAGAGCAGCGAACGACAGGAGAAGCCAGAGGCCCAGAGAAACTACATGATAGACAACAGTCACCTCTGCACCCTAGCCAAGAACAACTTTGGACTTTTCTTTGTGCCATTTATTTGGGAACCTATTTGTTACTTCAGCATACTTTGCCTAATTAAAACAACTGGTAGGCAGCCAGGAACCATACTGAAAATACTGGAGTCTCATGGCTCAGCAAGCCTCACTGTACAACAAAGGAGAAATACTGATCGATTCATGAAAAGCCCTTTGCTCATTCACATCTATCTTAAATTGCACTTTCTTTTAATACTGTTTACTCTGCACAGTTCCCAGATATACATGTACTTCTTCTGGGTCCTGGACCTAATTTCCTTTAAGACCACCAAAACAGGATGTTATATTCTGGGATGAGAGAGACCTTTAAATCCCTGAAGAAAATGAAAGTAAAACAGAGAATACAGTTTTCTAATTTAACAAACCCCAATAAAAGTACTTATAAGCTATAGTAAGCATGGGAGCCCTGCAAACAATGAGCAGGGATTCTCTGCTATTTGGTTTGTAGTCCCAAGTGGTAAAGACACCCCCTTATTTCTTCATGCTGAGCAATCATCCTAGACATAAAGCTTGTTCAGAAATAAACACTAGCTTTCCATTTGTCGAATACACTTCTTGGTTCAGTCCTTGAGCTCTTCACTGGCCTGGGCATTCAGGCCCTACTTTCCCTTTGAAGGACGACCTACTTCAGAGCTCAAGAGTGAGTAATAATGATTAAACGCCTTGAGCTCACATCAATGATGGGACCCTTCCAAGCCCTATCAATAAGCTTCACCTGCTTTCTGAGGCACTCTGACTCAGCCCTCATTCCTAAGTAGAAGATTATTAATACCACAGAGAACAATACAGATAACATTATGCCTCATGAGTGAATACATCCAAGGGTACTACTAAAAATGGCTTCATTATACTGTTAGGGGTGGTGCATAGCTACTTGAGCCTCACCTAAAATGTGAAGGAATCCACAGAGGAGCCCACTTTTCCTCTCCAGCACCTTTCTCAAAATTCTATGTCTTCTTGTCAAAATCATCAATGGTGAAAATTTCAGGTTAACTATGGATTAATTAATAAACTAAAGAGTCGGGCCGGGGATATAGCTCAGTGGTTCCGGCACCTGTCTTGCAAGCGCAAGGGCCCGGGTTCGATCCCCAGTAACCACATACCTATACTGGGCGTGGAGACTCACTCCAGCAGCAACCAGTACCACATACCACAGTGCCGGGCGTGGTGGCTCACGCCTCTAATCCCAGCACTCGGGAGGCAGAGGCAAGAAGATTGCTGTGATGTGAGTTTGAGGCTGAGCTCAGGGCCAGCCTGAACCACAAAGCGAGACCCTGTCTCAAAAAAAAAAAAAAAAAACCTTAAAAAAAATTAATAAACTAAAGAGTATCACAAATTCAGCAACCAGGACCTAAAAGTGAAGTGAAGGAATAAAAATATATAGTATTTCCATGGAGGGTTATCAGTGATGATGCTGAATCAGTGTAGCTTTATAAGTATACAACATTTTGGAATAAATCAGTAGAAAAAATATTCTGAATTTCATTACCCAAGGCAAATCCTCTGGTCTTTAGTTCCCCGGAAAACAGTTAGTATTCTCCAAATGCTGTGTGGATAATAGTCTGAAACTGCCTCCAAACAAATGTATATTTGTGCCAAAGATTTAACTACTATCAGAAAAACACAAAGGTAATTTCAATATGTTAAATACCACCCCAGACTAATCTGAAAGCAAACAAGTTTTGTTACCTTACTATCAAAGACAAACGAAGATTATAACCCACTTTGCTTAAAAGACTAGTATTAAAATGTTCTATTGACGTCCAAAAAACGAACACCCTAAAATTTCATAACCAACAATATGTAAAGACGGTATTATCTGAAGCATAAGCAACTGCATAGTGCAAGTTTAATTATGCATTGCAGGGAAACTGTGATTGTGTCTTCGCCAGTATTTTATTAGAATGTCAATTCAACTGAATTACACCCCCTGGGAAAGATTAGCATGGATTTTAGTATGGATGTGTGAAAGTGTTGCTGTGCCCAGGCCAACTTTTAAAAGTTGTGTGCTAATGAGAGCAAAAAATGGAAAAAGAAGTGTGAGATTCCCTGGTCCAAGAATCCTGCAGTCATTCTTCCCTCACTTCCACTTAATCCTCACTAGATTTGCAAGTAGTACAAACTCAAGACAAAGCCTACCAGATATCAACGATGTACTGTAAACATCATGAGAGAATCAAGGTGACTCAGGGCAAGGAAACACACGCTGAGACTTATCCCTCACCTTAAAACAGGAGTGAATGAAATACCAAACCATCTAGAAATGAAAAATTTATTTGAGTAAAATTTTTAAATTTCTCCCAGAAGGAACTTTAAGGTACAGATTACCTGTGGTAATAGTTGCATATTACTGAAGAAACAGGCAGAAAAAATAGGACCCTGTAGGGCCGGGGAGTTAGCTCAGTGGTTCCGGCGCCTGTCTCGTAAGCGCAAGGACCCGGGTTCGATTCCCCGGTAACCACATAACAATACTGGGCGTGGAGACCCACACCCAGCAGCAACCAGTACCACATACCACAGTGCCGGGCGTGGTGGCTCACGCCTGTCATCCCAGCACTCAGGAGGCAGAGGCAGGAGGATTGTGATGTGAGTTGGAGGCTGAGCTGAGGGCCAGCCTGAACCACAAAGCGAGACCCTGTCTCCAAAAACCTTAAAAAAAAAAAAAATAGGACCCTGTAATCAACAAATTGGTAGCACAGCAAGGTTCCAGGTCTCCTAAAAGCCAACCCAATGCTCTTCTTCTAGACAATACCTCAGCATGCTTCCCATTTTGTCTTCTCGTTTTAACTTGCAATTAACGGGGAAATTCTGAGTATATATCAGTGTTTCTTTGACCAAGTAAACTCAGTGAAGAAAATGGTTAAATTGGAAGAGAGGTACTGGTACTCCCTCCTCCCCAGGGCAGGCAATGAAAATGGCCTGAAAATGGCCCGAGTAAAGCCTCTGAGCTACTTTTGGTGTGGTCCTCCAGTTTCTGCAGTTGCCTCTATTAGGTCCTTCAATTGCTTCAGGAAATTCCCTCCTCTGCGATGACTGAGAAATTAGATGGCCTTTGGGTGATGCCTTCATCATTAGAGTTTACCGCAGACCCAACTACCCCCAGACACCATCTGTGCCTTGTACTCTCCTTGTACACTGACTCTAGCCCCGCATGGTGACTGGGCGAGTGGGAGACGTTTGAACCAAGGGATGAGAGACACGTCTGCTACCACAGGCCTCCCATCAGACTCCAAAGCTGTCAGCTCTCTGGAGCACAGAAAAGAGGTGAAACTGGAAGTGAAACCAGGGCTCCCGCAAATTCCCAAAGGCTTTGTGACCCCTTGAACTCTTGCACAGCGGAGTGGAAAGACCTGGTGACCTGGTAAATAGTGGGTGCAGGGGGTCCTTGGGGCTAGGAACCAACAAGAGGCCCAGAAGCCTGCACACTGGTGAGGTCAGGCCTAACGAAAATGCCAAATTCCTTAAGCCAGCACAGACCCCACCTATGCATTAAATGCCGGGGCCAATGAAGCAAAGTGTGAAGACTTGGTTCTCCAAGCAGCGAGGGGAGCAACTGATTTAGCACGGCCATTGTCTATCCTTTTCTAATACCGAACCGTCAATTTCCAACTTCCTTGTCTCCTTTTCCCACACTTCTTCATCTCCCTATAGTTTTCGCTTGCCTGCAGATCACTGTCTCCTCCAGCCCTATCTCCTGGGCTTCCTCAGCCTTTCTTTTCCCCTAGTACGGTGGTAGGGGTAGAGGACGCTCCGCCTTACCTCCTGCCCCATCGCCAGGCTCCAGGCTTTCCAAATTCCCTCTACGTTCCCTTCCCAGTGGCCAAAGACTCAGGCA